>QKQZ01055265.1:0-20413 GCA_003595255.1 Solenopsis fugax | reverse complement strand
ACAAAGATATTTCCATTTTTATGAATTACCCCACCTAACGAATAGCCCTGGTCTCCCCTATACGATAATCTTCGACGTAAAAGTATGCCAAATATGAAACCGACATTTAATCATACTAATTATTAATATGAATGATAGTAAAATTTTATTATCAATTAAAACGATATATTTTAGGTTCTACTCATTTGCATGATTAAAATACTTAATTCGATGCAAAACACCTACATTTCCGCTATTTTAAAAGAATATTTTTCAAGAATACAGAGTTTTATCAACGATTCTATTCCATTGCGCCGCATGAAAATATTCCTAAGCTTTGAATAAGCAGCTTTCATCGAAAATTTGCAAAGTGAAAATAAACGAAAATTCGTTATTAATTTTATTCATATATTGTTGCTATATAATTTAAAGAACTCTTCTCGATTGTTGTCCTGCAAATTAATATGTTGTCCACATGTTAATTTATAAGAAATGACAATGTAAAATTACTGAATATTTAAAAAATTGCTTTTATAATTTTAATTAACAAGTTTAAATTTTTTTATAAAAGGAATTATTTTTCGCAGAGAGAAAATCAAATAGGTATTGGAATTGATTTTAAAATAATTCTTAATTTCTAAACTTAATTTCACAGACTCGGACTCCGTTAAAATATAATAATATACTTCTATTTGTTTCTTTATTGAAAGAGCTCTGTAAATACTTTTGCGCAAGAAAAATCGCCAGAGGCAAGTAGCTCTTCGTTATTGAAAGAACTTGGACATTATCTTCATAAATAGGAAAACGATGATTTCGCAAATTCAACTAAAGTGGGTATGTTATTTCATCAAAACTTTCATAAAGGCGACAAAAAGTGCTGCGTAACTTTTCTCGTGTAAATCAAATTTAGCGAGTTGTGAGTTTATTGCGAAGATACGAACCGTCACCGGAACAATATCAATTATGTGCATTCAATAACTCGAAACTTGATAAAAAAAATTGGGTCAAACATGCGAGTAGGTCTTACATTTTTCAGATTTTCTCTGCGACTAGTAACGCAGAGAAAACCACCTTCTCGAGACTTCAATCTTTTCTTTTTGAAATCTCTGAGATGATAATCGAATAATCTCCTTGGGGAGAAAGTAAGCAGCTTTAAGATTCTCAAAAGGCATTAAGCCACTTGATTGAAAATAATACAAGTCTTATTAGTTATTAAAAAAAATATAATAAAATGAAATAAATTATCGCAAAAAAATCATTTTGATTTAGAAAATGTATTGTAAACCGAAAAGAATTCAATCAAGTTCTTTGGAGGAAGTTTACATTAAATTTACGTTGAATATTTTAAGTATAGAAAGTTTGATGTTATATGCAAAAATATTTTTATTACTTAACGATATATACACGCGATAATATTATAATAGAAAAAAACCTGTTTTCTAAATCACAAATACAAAATTATATTATGTACATTTTTATGTCATACGCAAAAAAAGTCATAAATTAATGAGAATCAGATTCACTGGAATCTGTATCACTTTCGCTATCATCTATTTTCTCGTTAACGGGACGCCTATTCGTATTCACGAAAAGCTCTTCGTCGTCGCACGTGGTATAATTTGTCGCTATCGAATGTCCGTTTCTTTTTGGATCCTCATCAAATTCCGGCGGCCAACAATTTTGTTCACGATACCATTTTATGTGATCCTGTAAATGTAATATTTATACATATATTAATAAAGGATAAAAGCAGTCTTTTTAATGTTTGCAAAAGAATTTTTTTTAATTTTTTATAATTGCATTAGTATTTAATTTAAATTAGAAAATACATAATTTCTGTGAGACGAGAAGCAAGACTCTTAAAACAAATAATACTGCTAAATATAAATTGCTATGAGATAGTGAATTACCTTCGTGAGTATCTTGACAATTTCGCCCTTGACTTTCTTGCCTTCCGTGATTGGTTCAATAATAATGTAGTCGCCTCTCTTCACCCAGATATTTTGCCTAAACTTGGTGGGCATCGAGACGATATACTGTTCTCCGGCAGGAGTGACAACCTCGTGAAGATTATGACCGCGCGCCTGGACAATTCGTACGATGCTTTGCGAATCCTTAGGAAGACTCATATCGCCGAGTTCTTGAAAAACATATTTGCGCTTCGTTGCTACAGATGACATCGTGATCCGTGAAATAAAACTAAAAATACAATTACTTTTATTCTCTTTCTTTCATTGATTTTCCTTTACTTGAATATCGCGAAACAAAATATTACGTTTCCGAAAATCGCGATACAAAATTTATTTTATAAATTCCGTTTAATTAATTTTTTGATTTGGCCGCGGTGACTTTTCAACGGTGGAATCCGCGTCTGGTTTAACTTTGCGACTTTTCGCGTCGTGCCAAAAACCTAGCGAGCCGCCGGATTTTTCCAAAGCAGCCCAGACGTCTAAACTGTCGCCGGACGGTACTTCGTATCCATTCTGCAAGCCGTGAGAATTCGATGGGGTTTTGCAATCGTGAGTGGATTCTTTGCGAAGGACGGTATCGACTTCCACGGCGGTGAAGAATGCCACCGACATCGGCAGATCTCTCATGCCTAGTCTAGAAGCACAAAACGATCTTGTCATCAGGTTGGTTACGTGCATGGCCAGCGCAGCGTTGTATTTGTATCTGGACGGGACCAGATACCTCACTTCATCGTGAAACGACAGGCAGAATCTGGCGTTATCTTTCATCAGCCATCTCATGGAGACCAGCATCAAGTGAAGGAAGTCTACCGCGCCACTCTGCACCACCCAGTTAATTTTGGTAGGCAAGAACTTATCGTCATCATCGGTATTAGTGATCTCCAGAGCGCGGCTCAATCTGGCGTTGAGGAACGGAGTAATCGGATGTTCACTGCCGGCGATCTGTTCTAATCGATTGAACATGGCTGATTCTGAGCCGCCCGTCCACTCGCTCTTCTTGAAAATGTCTTGCAATCCTTTGCCATGCAACTTCGCTATGTGATATGCCTGAGAGGATGTGTAGGAAATATTCTGCAAGTCATCATTGATAAATTCAGTTTTCAATCGATATGTCTTCTTACCCTTGGTAAGAGCGAACATCTTGCGTGATTTAGAAATGGCCTCGGCGTCTGTCATGGATGGGTTGAACTGCTTTAGCAGTCGTTCAGCAAACTTCTGGCCAGCACCGTAGATTCGAGCATAGTTAATGACCTTGGCGTGGTCGCGTGAGATGCCGATGGCCTTGGCGGTGACGCTGTGCATATCAGTGCCATTGGATTTGGTGCCGATGAGAGTCATCCAGCCAAAAGGCGTCGCTCCGTGAATACGCTTGTAGTGCGCATCTCCGATGACTGAGGCGATCCACAACTCCTGGCTATCCACATCGGCACCGACGATATTGTATCCCGGTGGCGCTTGCACCATGCACCTGAGCTCGGAGCCGATTCGTTCGACGTGCGCGTTCGACGCCGTCATCCACGTAGGTTCCACGGCGCGACGCGTCAAAGTACCGGAAACGACTACTTGAGGTATTATCGCGCCGTAACGCGTGTGTCGCTTCGTTCTCTTGACGATACCGGGCAGAGAGTGATTATCCAACCATATCACCAGTTGCGACATGATTCGATCGCGATTGTTCCGCCAGTAGGATAACATGCGGGCGATTTTCAGCATCTCCGCGGCGCTGACGTCCAAGCCGGCGAGTACATTCTCAGAGAACTTGTTGAGGAAGTCCTTAGCGAGCGGATTGCCGACGTTGTAGTTGGCGCCATCCTTGTGTGGCAGTTTGAAAAAGTAGCAGCAATTGTCGATGTCGACGTTGCACCACACGCCAGTGCCCTTGTACATTTCATTGTATGATTCGTTTTGCTTCTTCTTAAATCGCCAGAATTCCGTCTTATGAAGATCGTTCTGCACGTCGGTGCTTAAGGTAACCATCGCGTCATCGGAGATGTCCCTGAACGAACTAGAAGCCGGCAAAGGACACTGCGCTAAAAGATTCTTCAATGGCAGTTTAGTCTCTATATCGAGATCGTCATTGTAGGGCACTAGAATCCCCCAACCGTGATCCTTTATATAATGCAATGGATATTTTTCCCACGTCAGATTCAGCAGCTTGGGAACCACCTGCATGGAGGTGCTGATATTCTGCGGACCTGGCGCCCAGTCCTCGTCGTTCTGCTTAGGACAGAGTTTTCTGTACCACGCTGGGTAGCCTGGCATGTGCGGCATTCTAGCTGGTAATAAATGCCTGGTTTTCTCCAAATACGCAAATTCCTTTGCCAGAGGATCCTCTTCTTCCTCTTCGTCATCTGACAAATACTTTTTAGCATCTGATTGCTCTTTCGCTTTTTCCGCTACATTTGTCTCTGCGCCAACATGCTTTACCTTCGACACTTTGCTTTTCATTTTAATTTCCTGTGTGCTCCAGTCTTGGTCCCACATCCACAAGTCCTCTCTGTATTTCTCATCGTGCATAAGATGGCAAACGGCGTCTGCTCTCTTGGCAAGAGTGAACTTTGCCTCGTAGTTTAAGTCGTCAAAGGTCGACTCCGATTCCTCCAGGTATCTCTGCCAATTAGAATTCACCGGCAAGTACGCTGAGCCGAGTTCCAACATTCCTGCCAAAGTAACTGGATGAGGGAATCTTTCTTGAAAGAGCGGGAATAGATTGTGTAATATATTGTGAGTGGCAATCGTATCGGAGGCGCAGTAAGACATCAACATATCAAAGTTATCTCTAATATCCTCGATTGTACCTTCGACGAATAGATCTCTCGCTTCCTTACTTATCTCATAGCCACAGTACAACTTGTGCACTTCCACCAAGCTGTTCAACGAAGTGTTGGACAACCAGATTTCCTTCTCCGCATTCGCTTTTTTAGATAACAACAGTGATCTTTGATAGCTATTGAGACCACTGACACACACGTGTAACGACATGGTGTCAAGGAAACGAGTGCCCGTGCAATTCAGCCAATACTGCTCCTTGATTCTACTTCTGTCATACGACACATTGTGACCTACAATAATCTTGGGTTTCTTCTGATGCTGATTCAATTTATATCCATGTTCCTCCTTGCTACTCTCCATAGGAATGAGCATATTCGGCGTGAATAACTGTGTGTCAAATGTCTGACTGATACCTTGTGCCAAAGAACTTGAGACCCAGCTGTACCAGGCTTTATTACTGACCGCGGTAGCTAGAGTAGGCAAGGGACCCTGTTTCATACAAACTTCTACGTCGAAAATTACACCATCCTCCAATGGATAATCTACGCTTTCTATTGTACCATCTGCTGCATATCTGGTCCAACCTTCTTTGAAAAGCCATTGCTTCGGCATCTCGGGAATGTCCCTCATAATGTCATTTATGATCTGTAAATATGGCTTAGTCTGTGCTCTTCCAATGTTGTAAAAATGCTCCTCTATATCTTCTCCTTCCAAAGCTGGTAGTTTCAAGTTCACATCTGGCAACCTGGTTGCATCCTCTACATTTATACCATACTTGACTAAATTTTTCTTTATGCCGTTTATTTCCTCTTCGGAGAGACAGTCCTCTCTATCGTCCTTTCTGAACAATTGATGGTGCAATGCTTTGGGCAACATTTGCATATTTACTTCGTTAACTCTAATATTATCCCTTCTTGGATTCATCTCCGAATCACCATTTGCATTATTTTCCAATTTTCTTGATTCTTGAGTGTCACTTCGACTTGATTGCTGACTCGATTCAGTCATTTGCTTGTTCATATCATGAATTTTTTTATCTTCACCTGAATTTACATGCTCCGATGTCGACTTTTTCGACATCTGTATATTAGCGTTTGACTCGCTCGGTGTACCTCCTTCCGACCTCGCGAGTAACTTGTGGAAGCCCGCCTCAAAATTAATGGGTATCACAGGCGAATTGTAAACAGAGCTCGTGGCGGATATGGCACTCTTAGAGGTTAGGCTCACTTGGTTAGGTTCCACATCTCGGCCGTTCTTCAGACGCACCCTCCTCCACTGAGTCTTCTTGAAAGTTCGAATGCCGTCCTGCGCATTCGTGCATTTATGCCGAATGCAAATGTTAAGCAAGCGAATCCTCAGTCTCATCTTACCGGCCTCATTCGAATACCTCACGGCTACAACGAGACACGTGCTTCGACAGCCGGGAGCTGTCGAAACCGCGTATATTATGAAAATATTTCGCTAGTAGCTAGCAATAAAAGAGAAACGGAATCTTACCTGGCCGTGTTGAACTAAGCAAAATGCATTTCTTTAGCGCAAGAACTCGATGAACGCTATAAAACTATACTTTAATGAGATAAACAATAACATGCACCTGAAATGCGTTTCGCGTCTGAATCGCTGAATCCTGAAGTTGGCTGCACTTTTTACGTAGTTCACAGGTTGGCCATCCTGTTCTGAATGTAACCTCACTTCAAACGAGGTGCGCCGTGCGCCATACTGCGCTCTCGATCACGCAATTTGAAAATCAATAACGGCGGACGCACCTCTCCGATTTTAATTACAATCGCGAAGCTTTTTCCGTGATAACTACGTTGAAAATAATTAACTAAATGCACTTAAATATGCAATTAGCTAATTTAAATACACTCATTCGCCAATAAAAATAAAAGTTTCCATGGCTTAATAAATTCGAGAAAATACAATTTTGATATATACATGTGTAGACATATATGTATTTTATCTATATCTACATATATATAAAGGCATCTCGTTCGAAAATCTAACTCATATATCGATTCTCGTATCGTGACTCGTGACGGCGACGACATCTCGGCATCCGCCAGTTTATTGTGTTCATCATGGCTTCGACGGGTTAGTGATCATCGCGAGATTGTTCTTTAATTTACGCTTTATAGCTCGTTCACCGCACGGTGATTATAAAGCTCATCACAGGGCGTGAGATCGTCTGTTTCTGCGCTTCACGTATCCTCGGCCAGCCCTCGCGCTGGCGAGATTTATTCTCATTTCTCCTCGCGCTTGTCGATCCTCGTCCTTGCTTGTCGCTGTTTACATGAGTCGTGAATGCTTTGCACAAATGTGTTTGCGACGTTACTGACGGTCCTTTTTCTTATTTCCAGAATCTCTGGCGTGCGACACGCTCGATCTGAGCGGTCAGGGCCTCAAGAAGCTCAGCCGGTGCCCCTCAGACGCTGATATTAGCACGTTGATCATTGACGACAATGAGCTGCAACGGCTTGATAATCTGGATTCCTACCATAGAATTACGAAGGTAGTACGGGCAGCCTCAAGTGAAAATTATTATTCATTCGTGTAATCGTAAAGGAGTGTAACATAGTCCTCTATGCTCCGCAACTGTGCTTTGCTTATGTCCATTTCTATCAATGTAGATTATCTAATTACTACAAAAAGATAAAGACCAAGTTACATACAAACAGATATTAAAGTTAGTCTACAGGTAATAGAAATGGGTGTAAATTATCTTATTGATATTTTTGTACTTAACTCATAAGCACTTGCTTGAATTGTTTTATATACCTATTTTTATTTTTCTTTATAAGTAATTATAAACAAACTGAGATATTACAAATATAAAACAATTTTCAAACAGAAATTTAAAATATTTTGTTACATAATATATTTAATTAGTAAATTTATTGCTTGTGTTTGAAGTTTGATTCCATCAGTGATGGTTGTAGATACCTATGAGTTGAAAAAAATTTAAAATTATAGATAATATAAAGTTCTTTTAATATAAAAAGACTATATAAAGTTTCAATTTTAGAAAATGGATTATGTAAGATTGCACTAATTTGCAGCATTATTGATTTGAAGTTATTCATTTTGCAATGCATAAGGATAGTTCGTCATTTTGAATTGCATGTGCAGTCTATACTTCTTTGCTTTCAGCTCTCAATAATCAGAAACCAATTGCTACGGATGTACGGTGTGTCAAAGTTGCATAATCTTGTTACCCTCAATTTGGCGAACAATGGTATACTCACGATAGAAGGTATCAAGGACATGATTAATTTGCAAACTCTCTGTTTAGCGGGTAACAATATCAAGGTACAATATACATGTTATATACATGTTACATTATATAAGATGCGATTATACAATTGTAGCAATGTATTTGTAATATTATTTAATGATTTGTAGTCTATTGAACATCTACACACAAATAACAAATTGGAGCACCTGGATTTGTCTGAAAACAGCATCAGCCATATCTCAGATATATCTTATCTGCGAAGTTTAAAGGTACATCATTATTTTTGTTCAATTTATACTTATTTTTACATAAAATTGTTATGCTGCGATAATTAAACGCTTCTGGCTTTATTTACAAGCAGTTAATGTTTTGATAAATAACATTTTAGGAACTCTTTTTACACAACAATCGCATAATTACACTGCGTCAATGCGAGCGTTACTTGCCCACATCTCTGGAAACATTAACATTAGCAAATAACAATATTACTGACTTGAACGAAATGTCACATCTGGCTAATCTGAAAAATCTAGTGAATTTCTCGATTGCTAATAATCCATGTGTCAGTATAACAGGCAACAGTATGTATCCTTTTTATAAATCACACGCGCGTTATTATTCCTTCTAGAAATTAGAGCAGACCTCTCTTGATGTCATTTTTAATAATATTATAACTGTAAAGAATTTTATTGTTACTGATATGGTATTATAGTATTCTATCTTTTTAATTGTCATAAATATTAATTGCTGCCAATTTAAATATAGCTTTTATAATTACTAGATATAAGAAAATTAGTTTACATTAATCGTAGCATTGTTACCATAGCATATTATTCTTAACAAATAGTCTATAGTGGGTTTGACTATCGGCCTTTTGTTATTAATTGGTGTATGAGCTTAAAATCAATCGACGGTTATGCGGTCGATCCTATTGAAAGGTGGGTTTTCCTCAAAAATACATTCTTTATATAAATATTTTTAAATATTATATAAAAATTAATCCGTTGAATCTCTACGATCGTAACTGATTGGCAACAACTCACTTTACTTAGTTTGAAAGCAGAGTGGCTGTATTCTCAGGGACGAGGCAGACAATTTCGCATTGGTGAGCACGCCTTACTCGCTCAATACCTTGCGTCTGTCTGCCCGCTCTCGGGCGAATCCCTAGAGAACGAGACGGACCGGAAACTTAGACTTATACTGAGCAAAGCTCAACATCACCAACAGCAGTTGAATCAGCAAGGCGATACAGGAAGCGTGCACAGCTTGAGTAGTGTGGCAATGAGTCCTTCCCCAGCCGCTAGACGTAGACTTAGCAATAACAGGACAAATTCTCCTAGACGACCTAGTGAGTTCAATCCAACGTATTTTTTTTAGTAGTTGCCATACCAAAGACTCTGGAATGAATTCTTTTTTCGGAAAAACTTCTAGAACATAGGTTTACTCATAGTTGCAACAAGTGGACTAATAGTGATTTAGATTTGTCCAGTCATTAAATGTTCTTCAGTACATATACCCTAGTTATAATCTGTTTTCTCTAGTGCCAATGTTGACATACTATGAAGATAAATACTTACAATCACCAAAATTTTATGAAGCAAAATACTGTGTCTGCCATATTCCTTGCAAAGGTATCCAAGGTCATATTGAGGATTTATCATACATTGAATACAATCACATATATAGTAGGAATGTGCAAAAATCTGAAGACAGCTTTGTCTTTCAAAATTCATACTAAATAAAGTCTGTATATTTTAGTTTCAACAAATTAAACGAGTAGGACATATATTTTATTTTTAATAATTTTTATAAACATATGTATAAATATACTATTACATTAATATTATAGTAAGTATGTATAAATATTTTTATATTATTTTTTCTATATATCTCACTCTTTTAACAATTATTCATAACATGATTGAAATATAACAGAATCATTCAATTTGGATTCATGCACATTCTTATAGTTCTTTCATGCATAGTACTTTCTAAGCAATTGCTTCTTTAGGCTTATAGTGCGAACGACCATTGGCCGATGAAAGCAGTTAAAATATCTCAACACAGAGGCGCTATATTTAGAAGATTTCAGTAGCATATTAGTATAGGAACGATTTGGAAAAACTTTCACATGTTTTTATTTTAATAGTATTTAATTTTGATTAGTTAGATTACAGATTGTTTGCATGCTTATGCTAGCAATGCTAGCGTCAGAAATTTCCTAATATACAAATGAATTTTACAAATGTGATACAATGTTCATTAAATAATAAGTGTGGATTATAGCATCAAACAATATTTTGCTAGCTTCCTCGAGGAGCTCCGTGAAAATGAAATCGCCAGATCGAATGGTATCCAGCTGTCATACTGATGCTACGGTTTCTTTGTGTCATGGTTTGTTGAGCAATGATCAAGAGACGACTCTGATGACCCAAAGCTTAGATCCTAATATGCTTTCTGGTACATTCAGTAACAAAACGTCAAATAATAGTTTGCCGAACATGGAAGGTAAAACAATTGTGCATGTATAATTGACCGAATCAAATGAAATCAGATTATGATAAAAGACATTTTGTCTAGAAACAGCTTCGAGCCCTCTGCAAGCAGCTACAAAGTTAGTACCGGTACCGGAATCTTTGATGAGTCCAGATTTTCGTCCACCATCTGGCCTTTCGCGGATTTTACCGAAGACTCCCACATCAAGTAAATTAAACTCTCCCTGTCAAATCACAATGCCTAGTAAACCATCCATGGAAGGTGACGGAAAAGCGATTCCAATTATAAACACCGTAAATCCAATGGCAAAAACGAATCTAAGCGGTATAAAGGCAAACGCGCTTGTGAAAAGTAGCTCCGCGACAAATTGCAGCGTCGTGAGACCGAATATAGCGAAACCGATCGTTACACACGCTAACAGTAAGTGTCCGCACAGCGTGAAAATCAACAATTACGTTCAGAGCAAAACTTTACCCGCGAAGAGGAGCACAAAGAGTCCCAATTTAGCCAGGAACATACAGCGACCAAAGAGCGCGAGTGAAAAACTCAAGAGCAACTTGAACAAGGATGAGAAAGATGCTGGAATTCAGAGCAGCGACGAGGACAGTGAAGTGTGTCAAGCGAAATTGGATAGCATTCGACATAGGGCTATTCAGAGAAGACAAGAAGATAGTAACAAAGGTAAAATACTTAAAATATTTTAAAATATTAGCTGCAAATATTAATGAACATTCATCTATATCTAATGAATATTTTCTTTCAGATCAAGATCAAACGGAAAAGGCTGCTATTTGTATTCAAAGAATATGGCGAGGCTATCATACGAGGAATCTCAATAGAAAAGCCACTAGTATATTAAAAACGATCGACATGATGAGAACGAATAAATACATCCAGTAAGATTTGATCTCTTTCGTCTAATGTTTTGTTGATAATGTAAAATGTATACATATAAAATGAATTTTACAGGAAATTATCGACAGACATGGAAGCTACGAGAACTGCTCTCGAAAGTGAACACAAATTACAGTTATTGCAAATGCAAGCTATCAATGCACTATGGAAGAAAGTGGTTAGTCTGCAACCAGGCGGCAGTCGAGAAAACGCCTCTAGCGATATAGACAATACTCTGCAGCCAAACGCGGATGTCGTCAGTAATCTCGCGCAAACGTGCAATCTGCTTCATACTCAGGTAAGTTTTGAGAAAAAGCTTTTGCATATTGCCAAAAGCTCAATAAAGTTTTTTTCTAATATCTTACTTTTTGTTTTTTTTTTATCAGGTTCAACAGTTACAAGACTCGATGACTGAGATAAAGCGTTGCATGTCCGGCATGAAGCCGAGGCCCACTCTCGCCGATAACGGCGTCGCCACTCAAACGGAGATATCTGCCGTACATACACCGGCGGGCGAAGAAAACACGTTCCCTTATGGACGTCCTAATAGACCGCAAAGTTTGCCAATACATCAAACAATACACGAGGGAAACGAAAACAGGAGTTTTGCATCAAATCTGGTGGATAGTGTGCTGAAGAAAGTGTCACAATCCACTGACACAACGGATGATGAGGTCAATACAGATATCTTGAATTCAAACGAAAATCCTGAGGTATTGAACTCGAACGAGAATCCTGAAGTGTTCAAGAATTGCGAGGAGATAATAGAACCCGACCTCAAGCAGGCGGTTGAGAATGAAACGGCGGAAGATTATGAAAATATAATCGAAAACGCGACGATGCATGGCGAAGTGTGCGAGGAAATGTTATGCAAGGAGCTGCACAATTTGATCGAAACGGAAAATGGAGCAAACTGCGCAGATAGCGCGATTAACGGGGACGACAAGGAAATCTGCTAGATTTGACTTTGTCGAATCGAATTTCTGCACCTATATGCCTTGTGAGTAACGCAGTCACGGTAATATGATACGTGCGAAGAGAAGAAAAGCGAACGTCGAAAACAAAATGCTCATTGTAAATAACAAAAGGTAATTCTACTCGTAATTATAAAATGAGATTTAATTTTAATTATAAACCGTTTTATTACAAAAAAAAAGATACTTCGATCGTGAACAACAAGCTGCCATTTTGAATGAAGTATCTATGTAATTTAAGTAATACAGATTGATAAGAACAACGCAATAGAAATGATAGAGACGAAATTATGTCAATGACTATAAAATGTTTATCAGAGTTTGTGTAACTTTTGTTTAGATTATAAAGTATATTATGTGAAACATTCGCATTATATATTTGTGTATTGTCATAAAAAATTTCAGAAGTTTTCCGTCCGCTTATTGACGGTAGTACATGTAATCATATAAAACATGCAGTATATATTTTATCAGACATTGTGGAGAATCCACAAACATTCCACTTACTTTACTTGTATAACTGTCTTACCTCAATAGAATAATTTTTCATTATTCCAGGAAATTATATTCAACATTTTGAGAAAAAATTTTTTATTTTTTTATTAAAACATTTGCACCAAATATACATTTATCATCAAATAAGGTATATCTTTATTAGTTTTAGCTCTTTCACATCAAATTTTGTATTTATTTATTTATTTATTCATCTATCTATGCACAGCTTTATTTTTAATATTCAGTCGATATATTGAAATATTGAGAAAGAATAGCAGAAATTTGATTGAATCTAGTCAATATAAAGTAGCTTTTACAATATATTGTAGATATTCCAGAATTGTTATATAGATATTTCGTTATAAAATAAACATGACAAAACATTATTTGAACCTATTACGTCGTTAAACAGCACGATTAGTCATAAAAATGTAATGTAAACTATTAGTTTCGTGTGATTATTGATACTTATGTGCGACAAATAACTGTTGATTAAACAACTTAATGTTCTGCGAATATTATTACTAAGCACACGCGAGCTTAATAAATTAAAAATATATCAGCTGTATTATTCTGTATACAATCGAATCTCCGTATTTTTATTCTCAATCACTTTTCCTCTTGCACTACATATGCTGCTTCAAATTTGCTACGTAATCACGCATGCATAAAATTAAAATGCTGTACGCATAATAATTCTAAATCAATTTGGAATTAGAATGAAGAAACGGAGATACGACTGATGAAATCTTGCTCATTTTATGGTGCTCTCAAAAATGTATCTTATTGTTTGTTAGTAGGAAAATATGTTTCAATGAAGAGCGTAAGTTAAATACGATATTTTGTGCTCTCTTAAAATAAGTTATTCAATCTCTTATACTTTATAATATCGCGCACCATTGAAATTCGAATTCACAACTTCCATTTACTCTAGTTTTTCCAAATAATTTTTCACAGAAAATTTTTAGTCAGATTTAGTTAGTGCTACTTTCTGTAAAAAAATACTCTGATAGTTTTGACGATATTAAGGACTGAGTTTTTAATATATTAAAAGAACATATAAACTGACAAAAATAAAAAATTACGTAAATCTCAAAATTAATACAGATTTTTAAATATAATTTTTCTATATTAAAATTTTTATCAATAATAGATCTAAATGAAAATTTAGATATATACAAAGTTAATATTTTTGAAGTATCTGTCAAAAAATTTTGTTTTATGAAAGTATGACAATGTAGACGGATATGCTTAGCTTAAATTTATATTTTTGTGATTTTTCGAAATATATATATGTATATGACCAAAAATAATTTCCTAAAGTGATAACGGAGTTGAATAGGTTAACTTGTGAAATAAGAATATAAAAACATAATTAAAATATTGTTTTTATTTCATATTCCCTAATTTATAAATTATATATAAAGTATATTCCGTCCTCTCTTTTTCTTATGATTATACATTATTTACATTACATTTCAAAGTTATATCTAATTGTATTAAAAAAATATATACACAGCCAAAGTTACAAACGTATATTATTGCCTGAATATTAAGCATTTACGAGATATTTTTTCGACTATTTTTATTGCGCTTTTTTAATAAAAAAAATATATAATATAGACAATTAATATTTTCATAAAGCTATTAATAAGTACTATGACATATGTGTATATTGTATGACACATTGAATATTGATTTCAACATTGATTGAAATAATTGGCTGAAACTGACACATTGATTTATGTAAAAGTAAAAAAAAATGAAATAATTCAATAAAAATTCATTCGATTCTTTTCCGCATGGCTCTTCTGCATTAATAAAAATAAATTGGATTTTTTGATCAATTTTATATTACATCTTCATCGGAATTTCAAGAAATGATATATATGAATTTTTTCATCCGATGCTGGAATTTGATGATGGATTCTAATGTCTAAAAAATAAAAATTTGTAAAACTGTAAAAATTTACATTAAAATCATAAATAAAAAGTATATTCAGTGGAACATTTTTCGATACGCTGTTTTTTCTGACTTTAAATAACAATTTTCCATTTTTTTTACTTTTGTTATTTCATGCAGAATAGCCTTGTCAGGACATAGTTCAAACAGTCGAGAGAAATCTTTTAATCCTAATTTATATTCACGCAAGGATGTGTAGGCTTGTCCTCTTCGAAATAACGCTTTTTTCGAAATAACGATGTTTGTGTTATCAGTTTCCAAAACCTAAATTAAATGGGTGTGCTAAGACACAGTATAGATACTTCTGATTTTCTCATAAAACATTTACTTACCTCGTTACAAAGATCTATGGTTTTATTATATTTTTCCTGCTTTAAATGTACAGCAGCTAAATTAAGTAACAAAATTAATTTAAGATCCGCCAGCGAGGCATAAAATGTATCTGACATGTTTTGCTGTTTGCTCATCCAGACATAATACCGTAATGCCTTCTTATACTTTCTACTGGCATCCACAAAGTTCTGCTTTGCAAAATAATCATTTCCAGAATCTTTTATATTTCTTATTACACTCTCCATGAATTTGTGCTAAAAATGCGAACATAGATCCAAATTAATAATTTTCCAAGTAATAACAGAGCTAAGTTAATAATTTTCAAGAATGACAATTTACTGTGAGCTTGCTGGCATGCAAAAAGTAATTCCAATCTTCTGGAAACGGGGTATAAACGTCTTTGGTTCCGTCATTCTCCTGCAATTGCCAAGTCTCACCTTTCTTGAATTCTCCACAATCAATTATACTTATTTCCTAAACAAATCAAATTATGAAGCTAAACGATTATCCACAGATGTTATCTTCATGATTAAGAGCCTTACCTCAACTGGAACATCATCCTTTTCAGTCTTTACTTTACTCATCTCTAACACTGCACCCATGCCTGCTACAACTCTTCCAAATACTACGTTGAGGTTGTTCAGATGCGGGCATGTTTCAAGGGTGATGATAAATTGGGAATTGTTGGTATGCGGCCTCCCCTCGTTCACCATGCTAAGTAGCCCAGCAGACTTGTGTTTCAACGTGAAGTTCTCATCCTCGAAGTAAGGACCGTAAATACTCTCCCCACTGGTGCCATTGAAACTGACAATATCGCCACCCTGGATCTTGAACTGTGAAATAACTGCAGCAATATAATATAATATTACATGACTGTAGCAATATAACATGTGTGATAAATAATTCACTTAGTACATCAAATTCTAATGCTATCTTCAGAAGAAAAAAAAATCAATATATGATTTACACTTGTAATACACAGCTTGTAGCTAAAGGAGTTTTTTAATTCATTGATTGATCAATCGCAATATATGCAAATGCTACTTTGCTCTATAAAAGTTGTATTTGCACATAATGCAGCTTTTGATCATTTGATGAATTAAAAAATTTGCCTAAGATAAAAAATTTTTGTATGTATGATAATCAATTATCATAAAAATTATCACATTAAATTATTATAAAAATTATTACATTAAATTCTACTTCTATTTCTTAAAAAATGAATGTTCTATATTATCAAAAACACTAGGGTTGCGTTTGAAAACATCATCTGAATGTTCCCATACATCAGTTTATCTTTGTATACATGAAGACACTCTGGTGAGAGTTCAGAACCCAGCCTAGACCTGTTCTTTTTAATTAAAAACTTGTTGTATGTTTATTTTATCTCTTTTTCTTTACCCACTGAATAGAAACAAAAGAAAGATGAACTGTGAAAAAAGTTGAGTGCTAAAAAAAACAGATCTGCTAGCTGCTGAGAAACTAAATATGATAGTCAACTGTTATAACAAGTCCAACTCTAATTCTATCTTTGAAAGAATTCTGATCCTATCCAGGTACAAAGAACTAAAGAATTGATCCATATTCCAGAGGACAAGATCCAGAAAAGCTGTCCTGATCCAGCCTTTTAATCAGAACTGTTATAACTCCATAAATTGGAAGTACTCCCCCACCCCTCTCAAAAAAAAAGAAAGATTAACAAAAGAGAGCAATAATAAAGCCAAATAAAAAGTGACAATAAAGAATTGCTCGACGGAGAATCAGACACTAGGAATCAGCGCACCTTTGTGGAAAACAGTCCCCTTGTAGTGTAACCTTGCAGCCTTTGATCCTGCGCCCCTCTCGCCGGTGCATAACGCGCGGAAATTCTCCGCTGTACGCGGCACGACGTCCTTGAAGAGCTCTATGACGATCCTTCCCACTGGAAAACAAAGCAAGATCATATCGTGAACTTCGAGCCGGCGCTTGTACCGGGAGGCGATTACGCATAACCTCGCGCGAAGCTACCTTTCTCAGGTCCGATCGTGACGTCCAGGAAAACCACGGGATTGTCCTCGTTAGTGAGCAGACTTTTCTTTTCTGCCGAGAGTGGTTTCATATCTCTTTCTCAGTGCGAGAGAAGTAGATTAAACTTTTATCTCGCGAACTCGACGTACGCGACGTGCGCGTAAATACGAACTCGTACCAACTCGCACATTCGCAAGATCTACTCTTGAGTCACTTGTGCATGACGCATAATACCTGCTCTCGAACAACATGTTAATCGTTTCAAATGATTTTGAAAAGAATATATTGATATGGAAATGCAATTGAACCAGAATACGATTGTGATTTACAACAAATTAAAATAGTATTCTAATGATGTAAGAATATCCGAGAATTATACAGCGATTCATTATATACTTTTATTTGCGTTTTACTTATATGAGAGGCATTGTCTTCGGTAATCGAACGTCCGTCAAAGACAATTATAATTAAGACAGCTAGCTTGCATCACTGAATGAACTATAAATAAAGAATTCGATATAATCAAAATTGTGGGGAATTTTCAATATAATCAAAATTCCTTTTACACGTTTAATAATTAAATTAAAGTTATACCACAGAAATATATATGCTGGACCAGATAAATCCAAAACCGAGATAAAAATACTTTCCAAGGACAATGAATACAGCTTCCAATTTTAAAATTATTCGCCGTGTTCTCATAAACGTCTCGAGTCGACTAATTATTATGAGATCACTGAAAGTTTGATAATCCCACTGACGATGTTCATCAGCAACATGATCGTCCACGATTTAAATATATTCATATCTATTTAAATCGAGGATTATACTGATTATTTCTAAGGTCGTGCGTTATAAGAGATATAAAGTCCTGATAATTTAACGTTTGTATTTTCCATCTTTTTTTCTTTCTGTCTATTATTCTTGAATAAAACGCAGAAAAGCGCCACCTTATATAAGACAATCTTCAATTATTTTAAGCGAATAATTAAAAACTATTATACTCACGTGAAATATTTATAAGTACTCCTGTTTGAATACTTAATTTAAAAAAAATGCATTTATATCTTTAAAAAAAGATATTAAAAAAAACAGGTCCCACCGAGATTTGAACTCGGATCGCTGGATTCAGAGTCCAGAGTGCTAACCATTACACCATGGGACCTCTTCTGTATTATCGTACTAGACAGCACATATTTCACTTACTACCCCACTTGGTATAGATTCAAATCCCATTTGGCAAACCATATTCAATGAATAAATAATCTAATTAAGATTTACGTTTATGCATAAAATATAAATAATCCAGATTATGTACATATAATTTATAAACAATGTAAAATATGTAAATCATATAAAAAAGTAATTTATAAGTTTTAAAATTATTAATATATCTGATTTTAATATATTAATAATAAAAATATATATCACGTTCAGATCTTCTACGATCCATAGTTTACATAGTCTACATAGATTACATTGCTTACATGTAATGCAAACTATATTTTACGCGTAAACGCACAACTCTGTAAACAGTAATTAATAGATCATTATTTTGTTTTTTTAGATGTGTATAATTTCATTAATGTCTTTCTATTCTTATATATAAAAAAAATAAAGTTTAAAGATTTCGGAGCAAAAATTACAAGTATCAGGACAATAATAAACAGCAAGGAGTTATGCACTAAAATTTTAAGAATTTTCCAAAGTTCCAAGAATTGTGATACCAGGAGAAAGAGAGGGAGGGGGAGAGAATATAAAATTTCGAATATGTCTTTCCGTTTTACCATTGTAATAAGTATAACAATGAAACTTTTCACAGAATAACGTGTAATCGCATATCGCTTTATATAATAAATTTTAATACATATACGTATATTTATTTTTCATTTATTTTTAGAATTCTTACTCGATAAGAATTCTCGCTATTTATATATATGTATAAATTATAATGCTATATAAACAAGCAAGATATTAATACACTTATCATATTTAGTAAGTCAATCTCTAGAAGCCTTTCTAATGCTAAAATGTATATATTATACTATTAGAAAATTTTTGTTCATCATTTATTCGGAAATAATAACGAATCGTACATTTCGTCTTTTCACGCGATTCATTTTGACTTGTCAACTTTGCACAAGTTGCAATTTGACATGCGCTCCGTGACACATTTATGTTCTTCAGCGATCTGCATTCAAATGAACAATGCTTGAAATGAATAAGCTCATTGACTTAAAGCATTGTTCTTATTATTTTGAGCAATAAAAATGTACATTCCTTTATCCCCAGCTTATCGTGTATAACATCACATAAAATAACGTTTGTATGTCTCGTATATTTGTGTATATGCGAAAAATGGGCTAATTCTTTTTTATTTAATTTAATTTTGTATCGTCCTTTTTATTCGTACTGTATCCATTTCGCACAGCGAATTTGGCAAATAATTTTAAATAATTTCCTTGTTTCCGTTCTATGTAAATACGATTGACATATATTACGATCTACACGATACTCTCCCTTAAGAAAGTCGATTATATATTATACAAATACGACCCCACATAGAAATGCTGTTTGCTCTAAAGCCAAGTTGAATAAAGAAAAAAAAGGTGCAGATTTAATGATTTTTTAATAGAAAAAAAGTAGACGCTCCTGTGCGCTCCCGGACAGTAGCCTCCAGCCACGTTTGATGTTTAAATATTGAATGATGGCACGTACACAAATTAGAACTCCTAAAAGTAGTAAGTAGCATCACATTTTATCTTCTAAGATATCTTTCGAATGAGTTTCTTATGATGCGTTTATGTTGGAACAGTAATAAAAGCTATAAGAGAGGCGATAAGAGAACGGCGATAAAAAATTTATCTTTCTTTAATATGATTATAGTGGAGCTATGATGATAGTATTATGGCTCTAGCCAGGATTGTGCCATACGTTTCAAGACTACGTCTACCTGGATTATTTACGTATTGCTCACATTATGAATCTTCTTCGTGTGTGTGTGTGTGTGTGTGTGTGTGTGTGTGTAAACAATATAAGCAATGTAAATTATTATAAATTGGACAATACAGAAAAGAGTAATTAAATTATAAGATTGTTAATATATCTGACTGTAATATTTATAAAACAAAAATATTAAATATTAAAAAAAATGGAATATAATTTTCACTATTTCTATAAAATCTCCTGTAATTCATAGAATACTCTTTACGTAAATCTAGTTTACATTATATACGTGTAATTTATATTTTACGCACTGATTGTAGCTGAACGGAGATGAACAGTTTCTAAAAAT
>QKQZ01055262.1:0-15729 GCA_003595255.1 Solenopsis fugax | reverse complement strand
CGGGCCTTGCGCCTCGCGTCCGGGGCCACATCCCGGACCACGCGCGCCTTGCCAACCTCCCGCTGATCTACGGAGAGCGCCTTTTTTTCGATACCGATTATTGCGCCGATCGCGCGTACCCGATGCGGAACGGCGCGTCTAGGGTAGGCCTCGCGACCGCGCGTACGAGCGAACGCGCGCGTGGGAACACGCCTTCCTTCTCCGTTCGACAGGTTGAACGCTTTTCTGCGAGCATTCCCACACGTCGGAATTAGTGTGCGCGAAAATTAGCTTAGACGCTTCGATCGGGATACGTCAGTCGACGAACGCGTTCTAACAACTTCCTGGATGCTTGCCACGAGGAAGAGGCTTGAGGGATCTTACGCGTGATATCGGAGCAGATTCTGTTTGATTGAAATTTATATCTTCGCGATTCTACAATAAAATTTCTTCGCAAAAGAGAATACAAAAAAGACGAAAAATTCATCTTAAAAATATAAATTTTGTGATTTCATAAAAGCATACAAGAAGCTCATCAGTTAACATAAATTTTTTTAAAAATAATGTAATGTGTAATGGATAATTTGAAATATTTTTCTTTAACAAAATCTTCGACGTCAATTAAAAACTAGTAATCCTCGACTAATCTAATAAACATAATGAGAATCGTCTGCATTTTTCAAAAAAAAAAGAAAGAATAAAAGTGTTGCATAATAATTAACTTTCTTATTATATTTCGTAATAATTATTACTTTTAATATGCTCACGCACATATTAATAACATCACAAATGAATTATTTCGTATGAAATTTTATATAATACTTGCATATGTGCTTCTATTGTGCCTCGTGCAAAAAAAATAATACAAATCCAACGAATTTTATTTATTGTAACACATATTCTTCAATTTGATTTTATAAACAAAAATTTCTCTTTCTTCATTTCTGATAAAAAGTATCTTCTACGAAAGCACATCTCGATCTACGCTACGGAAAAAAAAGCGACGCTACAAAAGCTTTCACCTTCGTGACTCCGGAGGGTACACAGCGTGATATGCATTCTATTCCGCATAATAGAAGCGGATCCAACGAGCGCCGACGAGAGCGTTTCAACTTCTCTCGTTAGCATGCATATTCCCGGCGAAATATTCGCGATCCCCGCGCGATCGAAGTCGAGTGGTGCACCGCGGCGCGATCAGCGAAGATAGAAACAATCGTTTCGCTCTTCTATTAGAAACGTTTCGCGGTAGATCTTCGTGGCGATTCTCACGTTTCTCGACGTTTTGCCGAAGTCGGGACCACAGGTGTGAGAATCTGGTAAAGGCGCGCTATTCGGAAGTTGCTGAAAAGCTACACGTACAGCATCATTTAAAGATCGTTTTGCATTCCTCTTTGACAAAAGCTTTATAACATTGTTGTCTTAACTCTGAATTTTCGAGATTTGATTTCTTTGGAGATCAAAATAAAGTTACCCTGGAAATTCACTTGAGATTAAGCAATAGGATTAATTGTTGTCTATTTTTATAAAGCAAAATGCTAATCGTTTTCAAATCGCTTGCAAATCAAAAGACTTTTCTAGACCTACGTTTACGTATACTATTTTTATTGGTATTTGAATCCTTGACATGATCTCAGTTCGCGCAGTCATTGAATTCAACTAATTAAAATTATACACGTGTTGTTAATTTATTCCTTCTTAACGAGAATACAGAAAAGTTACTTGATGTCAGCTATGAACCCAAAATTTTTGTCATAAATGGTCCTCAGAGTACATTTAAATAATGAGGCATTAAATCTGTTAATATAAGATTAATTTACTCGTCGAGACAGGAATAATCAGCGTTAACTGCCATTAGTAGCTTTAATTTGTACAGAGATAAATCCGCAGGGAAACGCTGTCCGCGACGAAAGGTGCCTCGAACATCTCGACGCCGACGATATACATGTAGCTTTTCAGCACTTTGTAGAGAGACATACAGGCGAGGCGCGGATTAGCGAACACGCGCGCGTATAGGACTAGCGATACTGGTGCAACAACTTTCTAGAGTGTCGGCGGGGCCCGAAAAAAGAGCAAAAGCCACGGAGTAGCGGTGCCGGCGAGAGATCGCGAGCTACCTGCCCGCCGCAGGTCTCCTCGAGAATACCCACGGGATTGCGTAACGATCCCGCGCGCGCGATCGGCGGCACAATCCGTGCGCGTAACAATGCCGGCGGGTTGGGTCGCCCAGAAATCGATTTCATAGGGAATTATTGTGTGCCGCCTCCCGGAACGTATTTACCTCGCCCGCGTGCCGGTCCGCGCCGATTTTTCCGCACGAGGATTCGATTTGCGTGACGCAACTCGCGAATCCTCGTGAAACGCCGATTTTTCTATCGATCGTTCGGCTTTCACGCGGCGAACCGCGGAGATCCGCCTCTACCACGATCGAGGGATCAGAAGAACGCAATCTGAGAAAATTGTATTACGATCTCCGAAGTTACGTGCGAGTATGAAGTTATGCACGAAGTGGAATTTAACGACTCGTTCCAATTTATAACCGATTTTACCAAGATACTAATTAATTGAATTATAATACTAAAACTTGGGATTAATCAATTGAATTGTCAATTTTGAAAAGGTGTCATGTCCCATTCTTTTTTCAAAATATGGTTTTTTACATTTTCTTATTTTGCTCGCTCTAACGTCGTTAGCTACGAGAATGGGTCATATTATATATTGAAAAGGGAAGAAATAATCATAAAATAGTTTCATGAGTTTCGAAAAGGAATCATCTACTGAATAAAAAAAAACTTTCTGTGAGGAAGATCTTAGCATTCTATTTTTTAAATTCACCAATTTTTCAAACGTTTATGATATCTGATAACATAATGTAAGTTTTTTGTAATTTTTGAAAATTACTTTCAATGTTGATTTTCAGTATTTTAATACAGTTAAAAAAGATAATTATAAACCGTTCTCTGCAATTTTAAATGTTTTTATTGATAAAAAACAGTTACCTTATGAATTTGCATCGTTAGTTTCAAAGGAGTCCAAACATCAAAATTTAATCTAGCCGGATAAATTAAAAAAAATGATTGCCACATCAGCAATTATAAACAGATCACCAATAAAGTGTTTATGCAAATTTTGGTAGCGCTGATTCAAATAATTAGAAGCAAAAACATTTTTTTCGTTTCCTGTAAAATTTGGATTTGAGGATTTTTATGAAGTTGTCTATGAAGTTAAAACTTCCTTATTAAATATTGATAAGGGCTTCATCAGATAAAAATAAGGAAACCTTTCTTGTCCCTAATAAATAATGATCGAGGCCTCATGTTACATAAGATCATCC
Organism: Solenopsis fugax; assembly: GCA_003595255.1. NCBI lineage: Eukaryota > Metazoa > Arthropoda > Insecta > Hymenoptera > Formicidae > Solenopsis > Solenopsis fugax. The sequence continues at coordinate 12,419 of QKQZ01055262.1, read as the reverse complement.
TTAATAAATTTCTACACGGGATGACATCTTTTCGAAAATAGACAATTCAATTTTAGTTTTATTAAATCTTCCTTTAGAATTCTAAATCTAACGAAAAACCAAGAATAAATAAACTGAAATTAAAGACAGTCGTTTCTACAGATCCATATCGATTAGACTTTTATTATCAACGTATTACAATTCGTGAACGATTATAACTATCGAGTGAATGTTTTCTTGTTAAACAATTATGATGAAGCATCATCATAATCACTAACTTACTCCCTCAGGAATAATAGAAAACAGTCACCGATCGCAAATCCATCTACAAAGTGTATTTCGGTATGTAAGCGGCTCTCGGAAGCGCGCATGTAATAATGTCAGGGGAGGGAATGCTGCGTGAGGATAATGGTACAGTCGGTAAACGAGGAAAAGAAACAAATACAAACACTCACTTGCTGCTATAATACACTTTATCAAAATCCAGCAGAGCACGCCGCTCGAAATAGTTCCAGTTCTTTTTCTTCTATCGTTTCCTTTTTATTCTTTTAATCGACTCGAAAATACGCTACGAAGAGTCCACGCGTGATAACGTTCGCACGCCGCGCGCGTGTCCGCGTTGGAGAGAGAGATACGTTGTCGTCACCCGCGAGGTACGTTAACGGCTACCTGCGCGATTCTTACTGCGGCCACGATCCGCTTTGATAATTACAGCGATGCGAACGGTCGCGAACGGCAGTATATTTTCATGGGATCCGACATCGGGCAGGAGAGGAGCGACGGAGGACGGCGGAACGGAGAGGAGAGGAGAGCAAAGGCGCACTCCTGCCGGAGGATCCCTTTTCGCAAATGCCAGTCCGCCCTCTCGCACGCACAGCTGATTATCGATTAATATAGTTGTTGATTCCACGCTTGCGAGGAGCTTCATTGAATTATCCTTCCGATCGAATGGACAAATCGCGTGGGTAGACTCTCTGTCTCTATCTCTGTCACTTTCCCCCTTTCTCTCTCTCTCTCTCTCTCTCTCTCTCTCTCTCTCTCTCTCTCTCCCTCTCTCTCCCTTTCTCTCATGGGATATGCTTATTTTACGAACACGAACACCGATGATGCTACCTTTGGCGCGCACTTCCTCCTTTATATAATAGGATTACGAGGCGAGATTGCGAGAGGAGTTATATGCAAGTCCGTCATACAGAGACCGCGCGGCAATCCGGAGATCCGTGAAACGGCGAAGTTCCCTCAATTCTCCAGAAAGGACACGAATTGCGTGAGCTTCTGCAGCTGCTCCTCCGTCAGGCAGATCTTGTTCGATTGACTGTACTGTTCCTCGTCGATCTGTTTGCGCGGCTGCACTATGGTACCGTCAACGTCCCAGCCCCTGTCGATGGCGGCCTGCCGCGCCTCGTCCAACGACATTCCGCTCATCGTCGCCATGGTCGACAGGTTCAGGGAGGAGTACGCCTTCGATATCAGCCTCATCAGCCGTTCTCGAACATGGTCTGCAAAAATCGGGGGTCGAAATCGAGCGGGGGATTCCATTAGCGCGGAGGAACACCTCTCACTTAATAAAGTACGCGAAGTTCGAGTGAAGAGTGACTCCAATGTACTCGGCAGGTTCCGCTTGAATAATCGATTATCGGCTGGCGTTGTAAGCGATAATTATGTAGACGATGGGTTTAATAACAATTGATTGTCGTTAATTATAATAAAGTACATATTTAGTCCTTGCTTCTACAGATGTAGGGCGCTAAATAAGGAAAGCAACTTGCCGTGCTTAACACGAAGTTGACCCGCGTATAATATTCATAAAATACAAATATCCTTTTATATGTGCAAATATATGATCACTGTAATAATTGAGAGCCGTATGTAAATGGCAACATAGAGGAGAAGGAGATATTATGGCTACTGTGGACATTACGGCTATCCCTATTATCTCCGTTATTAAGTAGCGAATTCTAACAATTGCTTATAGAATTATTCATTTAGTAACCCACCGTTTTAGTGGCACTAATATACCAATACATAATAGCTGACAATTGTTATAAGACATTTTTACTTTTAAGCACTGCTAAATTTTTTCAAGGTACATTTTAGGACTTAATTACACATACTTCCTCATTGTTTTTAAACTTGAGCGTATTATCATACGAATGTACGTACACTCGAGTGCTTTTTTTTGTTATTTAACTTTTTATTCGGCTGTACACATTTCAAATTATGCAAAGTTAAACAATAACATGGGATTTTGTTAATATGATTTTTTAAGTGAATTTTTCATATTAAAATATTTCTTCGATAATCGATTGTTACTCTAGAGGGCGGTGTTCAGAAACATTAGAGATATCATTTTATACTTGTCGTTTAATGTTAAACAGGGATAAAATAATATTTCTAATGATATCTCTAAAGTTTTTGAACGACGGAAAATTAAAAATATATAATTTTGTAAAATACTGCGTTTTTTAAACTAAACCAATATTTAAAAATTATGTTTGAGCTAGTCATATTACCATCACTCTTTTTCTTCCACCGATTATGCAGTGCATTACATTTTTATCAATCGTGTTTTAAGTAATAAATATTTCATTACTTTGAGAATTTGTTAAACCATACTTTGACAAATAATCAAGTTTCAATATTAAATATTTTAAACAAAGTTATACAATAAAATGAAAATGGGCCATATTACCCTCTTCTCCTCTCTCTCTCTCCCTATCAGAATTTATATATTAATATACTCAAAAAACAAAAGAGCAAATGTTGGATAATTGAACGACTTAACAAATTTTTATTATCATTATTACAACCAATAATCCTCGGACGAGCGTTTGCGACAATTACGCATTCCTATGCATGCAAATATATTCTTATAAATATCTCCTTGTTTACACAAGAAAAATGTAAGAAATACGGTAATAATTGATGTCGTAAATTCTATCCAATGCGCGAACGAAACGTTTGTTTTATTAACCCTAGGTTTATTGTCCTGCCTTATTTGACTTACCTTTGAGGGCTGTCATAACGTCTTTGATGTCTTCGCTCCACTCCACGTTTAGTGCCGCATGAACCGCGGGCCAGTTACGCTGCCACATGCATTGCCCTACCGTCCACACCCGTCCGAGCTCCTCGTGGGCGGTCTTCATGTCCGCAGGAATTCGCTTCCAGAGGTACTTCGCGTTGCACCTACGATCAGTGGTCGTTCATTCAAGCGGGCCAATCGATAAGGAGAACCACCGCGCTGCCGGGCATCTCGAGCGAGATGCACCTTGCAAAAAATACGATCGGCCGCAAACGAGTTGTTGCGTTGTTTCGATTTGGTGAAATGTTTTATGCGACGTTCGTGCTTGAAATGTTCGTCATTGAGATTAGAGCCGCGCGACAAACAGGAAAATAATTACATATAAAAAGAAAATCCGTCCATGTGGCAATAAATAAGATATAAAGAAAACTCGAACTTTTATTTTTAATAAAATTGAACATTCTCGAAATCTGACATGGCAAAGCTAAAGTTCTTAAATATACCAGGAAATAAAAAGTATATTATAAAAAAATTCATTTTTTAGCGATTATTCGATGATTAAACGCTTGTAGTTGAAAAATTTTTACTCTAATTATAAACTAGATTTATTAAAGACAAATCTTTCTCTTCGAATTTATAAATTTAATGCAACTATTTAAATATTATTACATAAAAATACGTATAAAAACAGGGAAAACATAAAGAAAACTGGGGTTAAAAATAACAGGAGTAAGATGTAACACTTATATAAAAAAAAATGTTATAAACAAGATATAAAAGCGTAAGAAAGAGAAGTTTGTAATAGCTTACATCTTGCTCCACTTTTTTTTTTATAGGTGTTACAACTTACCCTGTTACTTTTAACTCCAAGTCTCCCTTATTATTCTCTTGAAGAAAATATCACGTCTCGCATATTAATAACAACATAAAGTCAATACAATTAATGATCTTATAGATCTGTCAACCCAATCCAACATGTAAATTTTAAAATATGCTTACTGCATGCTTTGCTATTTTTTACTGCTTCTTACATCTTCGTTAAACGTCGATGTTCAGTACCTTAACGCCAAAGTACTTAATATAACTCAAATATAGATTAGATACTATAAAAGCTTCAGTCTACACATAAAAATCGATACACAGAAAAATATCGGTCTACTGCTAAGAAAAGCGATTACTCAATTTGCTTTTTTTCTTTTAAGTAACGGTTTAATCTTTAACAAGAATTTTTTTATAATAATCTTAAAATATATTCGTTATGAATTTTAAAAAACTCACTGTCATGTATTCAAAACGAAATTTATATTCTTTCGAAGAATATTATTTATAAAATTTTATCAAACAAAAGTCAGAATAATAAACAAATCGAATTTTTATTTTAACTTAATATTCTTGATTAAAGTACTTTCCCTGAAGTAAATAACCTTTATGGTACAATATGAAAAAGGGTTTAACCCAATTATGGAATATCTCACGTCCAATCTCTTTTTCATCTATTTAAAATGGCTTAACAAATCTCTAAAAATTCATAAACATACTTTCAAGTTTCTAAAACAAACGAACTCAACAAGAACGAATGTATTTTGGAAACAAATAAAATGTAGTATATATATATATATTTTTTAATTATCAAAGATTAATCAAAAATTGGGTAAAAGTTATGACATAAAAAATTGTAACTTTTTTTTATAATAAATTTAAAAATGACTTCAGGATTTTCTAGTTTAGATATAAAGCTTTGAAAAAAAAAATAATGGAATTCTGAAATTTTCAAAAAGTAAAATTATTTAAGCATAAAAAAAGAATGATTTTCAATAAGAGGCAAATAGGAAAAATTAGTTCCGCAAAAAAATAAATTTTTTTTATATTTTGGTACAAAAATAACGTCTTCCCTGTAAAAGATTCAACATTGTCTTGCTCGCACATAAAGCGATTCAATGATTCAATTCTGCAAATCTTCTCCAAATTTATTTCTTTTTTTTAAATAGATAATTTTCTTTTGAAAAAAATAATTCTAAATAAAAAGGCATTCAGATAATTTAAAATTAAAATAAAATACAATAATTCTTACTCTTAACAAAAAGAACATGTTGGACTCAAACATGAACTACTGGTGTTCAACTAAAAAATGAATTCAGTGTTGTTCGCAGAAAAATAGACAGTTTAGACATAAATACTTGAAGAAATCTAATCAAGTTGAAAATTTTAATCAAGTTAACAACTTCTTTTCTCAGTGTAGAAATCAATTGGACACAGAATAGCTATAATTGGGCTTTAAGGGTTAAATTAAGATCCAGAATATATTTTAAATCTATTCTGAATGAATTTGATACTTATAATAAAGTTATGAAATACTTGAAACAATAATATTAAAATATAATATATATTTCTCAGTGTGCAATTCTATTGCTTGTTAATAAAACTTGTTAATAAAACAATAAAATTAATAGAATTTCGTTCAAAAAATTGTAATAATATTAAAAAGATATTTAAAAATATTTAAAAAAATATCTCATTTATCAACTTGTCAAAATATCTATTTAAGGTATGAAAGTATAATAATCTCAACAAAAACTAAATCAAATGGCAATACAATAAAAAATTTTCTACTCACAGATCATTCTGATGGAGGTAGACAGCCAATAGTCGCATGTAGGCTTGTGCACTTATAGCTCTCGGTGCCTGAAACAACAGAATACAAGTAAAAAATTAAAAATTGTTCTCACGCCAACAACACTCAATCTAAACTGTATTTTACTCGACATGTAAAAGGAGCAGTAATGATCGTGGCGCAGAGTCATGCATCTGCTCTGTGTGTCAAAGATCCGGGTTCAAATCCCATTGATCATCAGAGAAACATCTGATTTTATTCGATCGCTACCTCTCAGAAGGCAATAGCAAACCACCATGAGTATGCCAAGAGAACTCCTCTAAATTAGGCTGTTTGGAACCAGCGTTTAAACTATAGACCATGTATATCTGTATAAAAAGCGCACACCACAGAAATACATTGAGGGGTCACGTTTTGACATGAGCCAAGGACTAGAGAGAGATGAACAAACAAATTAACAACTGGGACGATCTGTTAGTATATCGCGCTGTATAGTGAATTACAATTCTACGAGTTCGGGTTCAAACCTAGCTCTCAACTCCATATTTTTCAACGCTAGCTGAGAAATGTGTGCATGCTGGATAGGATTATAACTATTACGTTCCTTTACTTAGAAAACAGTGCTTCAAGAATTGATATATCCCCTTGTTTAAGAAGGTAATGGTTAAAGAGAAATATAGGTCCCTCGATAAGAGAATTAGAAAGTGTCCAAAAATAACCAAATCATTCTTCGGATGGTTGCTAATGATCACAATAAAATTAAGTGTAAACCAAGAACCCTCAATGACAACATAACCTCTCACAACAAAGCGCTCTCGCTCGCACGGCTCGGGACTTACCTCCAGTTCGCTTACTTCTAATTCGTTCATTAACTTGTTAAGCTCGACTGTGCAATTGGGCACCATGATGATGATGATGATGATAATGATGATACTATTAACTATTTCAACGATAACGACGACACGAAATTTCAAAAATACGTCGACATCGAGACCGAAAGTGGCAAACGAGACGCGACAAATGCGATGGATGCAAACAGCTGAGCCGGATGAGCCTTTGTGACGCCATCTCTACAACGTAGACATAACTACGATGCCAATGTACAATCGGTCAATACCTCGAAAAGCACGGCAACTCGCAACTGTTGGCACACCTGGCGAAAAGAGCGCCAAGTGCGGTATGCATATTTCAAATTTTTCCTATCCTAACGGCTTCCGCGCGATTCAATGACTCGTCTTGTCGCGATTTATGCGATCGCCATCGGGACGAGGTGCGAATACTGAAACGGGGGAGGGGGAGCGAATAAACAGTAAATACGAATGAATTGACTCACCGTTCGCTGCTGGTCGCTCCGTCCAGCTCTGTCGCGGCCGCAGTTGTCGAACATTCGAAAGCCAAGATCCTCCTCACGACGATTCGTCTTAATTCTCACACTTGGCACGATCGCACGACCCTTCGCTTTTGACACTCCCGTGCACTCCCGGTACTCACACCCGTCGACAACTCGAAATACGGGATACGAGGCAACGGAGAAGGCGCGATTGAATACGCGACGCGACTTCGCACCGTCCCGACGGATCAACCGTTTTGCCGTTGTCTGAACGACACGGAGGATCCAAGATCCTCCTCACGACGATTCGTCTTGGTTCACACTTGGCACGAACATGCGACCCTTCGTTTTCGGTACTACCGGTACTCACGCGCGTCGGAAACTCAAGATACGAGGCAACGGAGAAGATACAAAACAATTGAATGCGAAACGACTGGACACGACTTCGCACCATGCATCATATCTGATACGACGAATGTTTGCACGAACGCCCGACACTTCACTTTACTTTCGACGCTTCACGGAACTCTCGAAACACTCGCTCGCATTATAAAAACACGTATATACGGGACCGACGGGACGACGAAGATGCGAGCTCAAATGCGCCATGTCGCGCCTGGTCGCGCCGCGACTACACACCGTCCTGCCTGACCGACTGACTGAACGTTGCCGGCTGGCGGCTGGCTGTAGCGGTGTAGCGGCGTGACGTCACTCCGCGCCTGCGTCGCTGCGCGGTATTGCGCGTGAAGGACGACGGTCGGTCAGGCAGCACGGTGCGTCGCGACGCATTTCAACTCGTATCCTCGTCGTCCCGTATGAGTTTTTGATGCGAGCAAGTGTTTCGAGAGTGCCGTGGAGTATCGAAAGTGAAGTAAAGTGTCGGGCGTCGGGCGTTCATGCCAACAGTCCGTTTGGGGCCGTTTACGTGTTCGGACGTGTTTATTCGTTACAATATTTTTCTAACCGTCGATTGCATCACAATCGGCCTGCTGGGACGACTGCTATCGTTCCGTGCCTTGATTTCCTGCTACTGAATCTGAGTTACTGTTTTGTGAGAATTTCTAATCTTGAATTTTGAGTTCCAATTTTGTATCTGTGTTTAATTAATTTACTTGAGGGATGGCCGTAACGCTTCTGGTGAAAGGTTCAGAAGCGGGTGCCAATATTGTCTAAGAAGAAGAAGTTCATGCCAACATCCGTCATCCGTCGTGTCGGGTGTCGGATACGATGCATGGTGCGAAGACTGCGGAAGTCGTGTCGTGTTCAATCGTGTTTCGCATCTTCTTCGTTACCTTGTATCCTGAGTTTCCGACGCGCGTTCGTGCCAAGTGTGAATCAAGATGAATCATCGTGAGGAGGATCTTGGAGCTCGAATGTTCGACAGCTGCGGCCGAGACGGAGCTGGATGGTGGACGGAGCAATCAGCGGCGAATGGTGAGTCAATTTTTATTCATATCTATTTGTTTATTCGCCCCTACAATTCGGTATTTACGCCTCGTCCCCATTGCATTCGCGTATCGTTGGTACGGTACGACGAGACGAATCGTTCGCGCGAAAGCGATTAGAATAGGAACGATTGACGCGCGCTCGGCTCTCCTTTCGCCAGGTGTGCCAACAGACGACGTGCTTTCCGAACTGTATATTGGCATCGTAATGTATGTCCACGTTGTAGAGATGGCGTCTCGAAAAATCGTGGGCATGGCCACTCTCGGGCTTCTCCTCCGCCCCTTCTCATCTCTGCCCCTGCTCTATCTCGTCCCCTGTCATGTCACTCTCATTGTGGCAATATATAGTAGAGAAGTAACATCCTGTTTTGCAGCACTATAGTTAGATGACAAAGTAGAAACAGCAATACTTTATTGGCCAAGTATGAGTCGAGATGTAATTACCGTAAATATACTTAAAGGTACTAAGTGTCATGGATAAAATGACAATGACATGGAAGCGGATTGAGGAACATTCAGGAATAGGTGAGCAATAGTTTCGATATACGAGATTAAATAACCTGGCACTGGGAAATTCCAACATCCTGGGAGGTGCCCCCCGACTTCAGATAAATTCTTGTTGCATCGTCTGATGATCGAGCGGGCTGACGTACGCGTCCTCCACTCCTTCGACACATTCGCGTCCAAACCAAACGCGGAATTTCCGAGCTGATTTTACGCATGACATTTGCGCGCAATATCGAATATTCACCTGACAGTATATTCGAGCGCTATTGTAAATGGCAAATTGTCTCAAAAGTACGATCTTTCGTTTTTTATTTACAGAAGAAATTTTTTATTATCGTTGGAAAATTATTATTTTAATTATTTCAGACCTTGTTTTTGATGATGTCAATGAATAAATATTTCATTGAAATGCGCATGTTGATTATTTGTTAAGGAAAAAAACACTGCACTGCATTATACTCATATTTGTACCTTGTTTTTATAAACTTAATATAGAATTTATCGTTATGTACAAATTTTACATTCTAAGATTATTTTTAAACTGTGATTTAAAATTGAATGGATAAAATGTTGGATTTTGTAGAGCATGCAAACTTTTCAAAGAATTATAATCCTGAAATTAATGGAAAAAGGACGATGTTTTGCAACAAATTTTGTTGAAATATTTCATATATAATCTTGAAAACCATAATCCTGAAAAAGCCATTGAAATGCTAAAATTAGACATGTATCCCACATTTATTTTTATATTTTATCACTTTTTTATTTAGCCATCCATAATTTTGCACATTCAATCCCGCACGCAATATGCTTAACTGTTGGAGAGGTTGTACAAATAACTGCGGAATGTGCAGATTGGTATTATGGTCGCAGCAAGTTTAAGGGTACATGTGGAATTTTCCCAAAGTCCTACGTACATATTCTACAGAAATCAATGAACACGGATAACTTAGTGCAGGAAATTACTAACGTCTTACGAGAATGGGGCCATCATTGGAAACATTTATATGTGGTATGTCTAGAGTTATTCGCCATAGATAGTTTATGTTCACATTTTTGGAAATAGAGAGAATATACTATATATTTTGATAATTGATAAATGGCAGAATGTCTTCTATAAATTTCTGTATGAATAAGAAGCTGTTTACAATTGCTATTCATATACTTTTTATACCATTTTTAACAGTGTTGGATAATAACTAGTTAAAAAGTTAAAAGTTAAATAATAAAGTTAATAAGTTAATAACTTAATTAATTATAAATGAGTTAATTTATAATTATTAATAACTAGTTATTTTTAAAACATAAATACTTTAATTTATTAACTTTTTTTTAAGTTAAAACTTTATGTAAAAGATTAAAATGTAAGGTTGTAAAAGAAACAATATATTTTCATATAAGTAATAATATTTTTTATTATTTAATATAAACTTAATTGACAAAATATTAAATTTATTTGATGATCAATATTATAATTGTTTTGTTATTTAGATTGAATTAATTTTAAAAAATACAATATTTTAGTTTAATATCAATAATACGTTTTAAAATTAATTTTTCTTAATTAATCTTAACGTAACTTTTAACTGAGTTATAGTTTTCTGTTCATGCAACTTTTAACATAACTAAATTTATTTTGTAAGTCATTAGAACTTAATTTAGTTAAAAAATAAAATTAATTTACCCAACGCGGATCTTTAATTGTATAATTCCTATTACTATAAATTTTGATTTTTTTATATATAAAATTTTTGAATTTTACTTCACAATAATGTTTTCTTTGTCATATTAGATTTAACATGTTTTCGCCTCTGAATGAAGAATTATAAATCTCTTAATAATTTATTATATTTTAAAAACATGTTTTTAAAATATCTCTTGTCAATTTTTGTTTTTTTTCCTGTTTTTTACTTTAGTTTAGTCACATTCTTTGTTCATATGTTTAAAAAAATTATTTTGTTACTTAATTTATTTTTAATTTTATTGTCAATTTTATTTTGTTATATTAATTTCTATCTATGTCATTACCTTAACGCTAATAAAAACGTAATAAAATTGAACTATTCGTTGTACACAATTATTTGAGATTAAATTATATTTTTAATTTACATCCATATAGCTCATCATTTGGCCATTGACCTTCCTCATTTCTTCATATTTCTATGTATATAGACTCATTCCGAGCATTTCCGGACAATGCAGCAACAAATTCTGGATGCAATTGGATACAGAAGCAAAATTTTGAGTGGTACCTTAACAGTAGACGAGTTGAAGGATATGCAAAGATTGGCAACGGCGAAGATAGACACTGGGAATCAATTGCTGGGCTTGGACATGGTGGTTCGAGACGAACATGGAAATATTCTGAATCCCATGGAGACAAGCACGATTCAGTTATACTACCATCACGAGACTGCTGCGGAAAGGATAAGAAAAGCGTGCAATGATACCAAGAAGAAGCCCTATAAGCCACAAGTACCTGTATATTCACATATCTTCTTCGTCAGTGTGAGAAACTTCGTATGTAAAATGGCGGAGGATGTAGAACTGCTATTGACTTTGTACGACGGCAGAGAGATGAAAGCTATCACGGAGAATTACGTGGTATCGTGGAGCAAAGAAGGACTCGCAAGGGACATCGATCAGTTGCACAATCTTAGAGTATTGTTCACGGATCTTGGTTCTAGAGATTTGACAAGAGATAAAGTCTATTTAGCCTGTTACGTAATTAGAATAGGCGGTATGGAAGCCAAAGAACCTGACCACCGTCGCTCGAGTGTCACACAAGCTAATCAAACCAAAATCAAAAGCGCGGAGAGTATGAGGAGACCGTTCGGCGTGGCCGCGATGGATATTACCTTATTCATTACCGGCAAGCTTGAGGGTGATGTTGAGCAACATCATTTTATACCTTTTGTACAGTAAGTACACATTTTAAGTATTTCCGCTTTATGAGATTCAATAGTATGACGTTCGCGATTAAAGCGTCAAAGAAGAGTGTTATGATGACTCTTACAAAATTGTGGTAGAATCCTTTTTGTTGGTTTCCCGTCTTTGTTTCAGATGTTGTGAGAAAGACAGCCTTGATGGCACGTTACGTAGAATTATCGCGCAGAAAGAGGCAAATACCCAGAAACATATCAATGGTAATATTGCCAATGTCACAGGTGGACAAGGATTGTGGACTAGTTTAAAATTGTTAAGGGGCGATCCGAAACAGGTAAGTCTTAAAATAAAGTCTGATCAAGAGAAAAATTATTTTCTTCAATTTTGAATATTTACAAAAAGGTACGTGATGAAAATCCACATTTGGTACTCGGTAATGTTGCCATCGCGCGTAAAATGGGATTCCCAGAAGTTATTTTACCGGGTGACGTACGCAACGATCTGTACCTTACTTTAATTAGTGGTGAATTCAGCAAAGGCTCCAAATCTACGGACAAAAATGTGGAAGTAACGGTTAGTAAGAATATAACTTAAAAAAATTGTATTTATATGCTTATATATATATATATATATATATAT
>QKQZ01055257.1:0-14422 GCA_003595255.1 Solenopsis fugax | reverse complement strand
AGATGGAGAGAAAAAGAGAGACGAGATCCGGAAAGTCCGCGTGATTCGCGGCGCGTTATCGCCTAGCGCGTTTCGACAGCGCCCGGCCACCGCGCCGCGCCGTCGGCATTATCGCGAAATTGTTTGCAAACACGGTACGATTAATAAAAGTGCACGAATAGTTCGAAGACGCAGCGTTTGAAGTACAGAGTAACAACTCAGTCGAGATATTTTCGCTCTTATCCAGAGCCTGAAGGGGGATGAGATGGGCAGTAGGGGGAAGTTTATCTCACATTTTTACTTGCGTACTCAGTTATGTCGCCGTTCGAGGCAACATGAGGGGAAAGTCCTCGTCATTTATTCAGTTTAGCAATTCGCTGTGGGAGAAATATGAGAAAGATGTTACATTAATCAATCACGCAATCGCTACATAAAAAGAACGATTTTGTTGTAGTATCTAAAAATCCAGCTAGCTACTGATAAATAATTTTATGTTGGACTATCAAAATAATTATGTCAGAGATTCAAGCACGACGACAATGTTGTAAAAAGTTTTGACAGTCTAGCAATCAGCTCCAATAAATTTTTCAATGGTTCAACGAAATTATTTTCAGATCTGTATTTCAGCAAAATTGTCCTTTTCGTGTATAAATTGATCGCTTTATATATTTTAATTTTCTGCCAATTTTACGAGTAAGACATTAGACAGAAGACCCAAAGACTCGATTTTGGACTTCGTATTCTCTCATGAAATACGTGAGAATCGACTGTACACAGATGTCGACTATCAGTTAAGGTACCTGAGCCGAATAATCCCAGTACTAAATAAGACTCACTTTTAAATATATCGTTTAAAAGACGTATTTTATACCTCGAGTATGTGCTTAAAAGATGTGTCACAAGAAGTACAGTTTATCTAACAAAAGTGTGACCGCCATAACTTTTGTTTGAAAAACATTAGATGGAATATTCTCGCAGAAAAAATAACAAGACTCCTTCTATGTCTTGTTTTAAATAAAAGATTATTTATTTATCGATCTTCACAAGAAAAAGATTAACGAGGATCGAGTAAAACGATTATAAATCGCTTTTCTTTGCACACGTTTGAAAAGACTAAAAACGTTGAGCGACACGAATCCTATAGAAAACATTGGGCATGTATAAAACTAAAGCTTCCTGAAACATAGAAATTATAAAACAGTCCGACAGATTTGTTCTATGTAGAGATCTTTATCTCAATAATACTATCGATTTAATCGAAAATATGTCTCGGAGATATCAGGCAACGGCGGCGAGTCTACAACTTACTGATATAAAAGCATTGTAGTACAAATCCAGTAGTATATGTATAATTTTTATTTATTATAATAAATGGTTTCGAAGTTATGCTGGTCACGTTCTTATTAAATAGATTGTAGGTAAAGAGAGACTAGTGAATTGAAACCGGCAGCAACGTGTCTGTTTAGTGTAACAAAAACTTGTAACAAAGTCGTTATGAGTCGTTTTCGTTTTTATAAAAACTCATAGCAAAATTTATTGAGTATATATTATTTTATAGTTTAGTATAACATCTTAAAATATTATTCAATTTCCTAACTATAGAGAAAATAACAAACGTAGCAATTTTTTAAAATAAATATTTATTTAAATAATAATAAAAATAAACAAGTTCGCCAATATAAAAACAAATAATAATTAAAAACCGTCCACATCATAGTGTAGATGGTAGCTTAATTGAACACTTTACTTTAAGACAAAAGTTGTATTTAAACTAAAAAGAAATTACATCAAATCACAATACATGTTTCAATCTTACTTGATTTGATGTAATTTCTTTTCGCAATAAAACTTAATGCGGCTGATTTTGATTATTTATTTAAATATTTAAAAGTTTTTAAAAAATAAAATAAATTAAACTGGCCGTTTTCGGCTCAGATATCTTATGATTTTAAAAGTCAAGTGCCAAGGAATGTAGATTAATCGATTGATAAGGCTGTATTGCTTAATTCGTTCGATTTGACAAATCTGATCTATTCTGATAAGACCTAAAGAGTTAAGAGAATCGGATTCCTATTATATTCTTGGTACTTTCGTAAGAATCTACATGTAAATAACGATAACCTACCTCAGCACGACACCGTCTCGCGTTCGTCGGGACACAGCCGAAATTATCGTCGGACAACAATCCACAGAACTGGTTCTGTTTTTTTTTTCCTTCCCCCTCCCCCCCTCCCCCAGGAGGAATGACGACACCGTGGACATTTACCGCGTGCGCGAGGTTATAGCATTTTTAATAAGATTTTTAAATATTCCGATCTTCCGATACTTGTTGTCACTCGTACGAATATTTCGTCATGTGATACGCGATTGACTCCGGTTGCGCCGTCGACAGTTCATTGATTAGTGGCCCGTACTATCGAAATTTATTCGGAAATGGAATTTGCTCTTGGTAAACAACCACGCAATTAACGCGCTTTTTCTTTTTCGCGATTGAATATATATTTGTGAGTTTATTTCTGCGCGAATTGCGAGTCTGCGGCTTGATTGCGCATCTCGGTCCCGAGAGTGTCTTATATTTATGAGATATTTGCTTCTTCTTCAACAGGATTTTAACGTATCGCTCGTTAACACGCTCTTAATCAGCTTAATAGACAGTTATCGGTTAATGAATGTTAATTTAGGGACAATGCTTTTAGAATGTTAATAGTTTTTATTTCACAAATTCTGTTAGGAATGAAATTAATGACTATACTAGCAAGATAGTCCATAATTATTAATTATGTCTTCGCGTGTCCAGACAATTTCCGGTGCGCCGCAGGTTCTGAATATTCGCCTTCTTAATATAGATCCTCTCGATCGACGTGGGCGTGCGAACCATGTATAAGATTTAACTCCAGATGATTCATTCCTTTGTGTCAACTTTCTTTGTTTCGTACATCGAATTATGCGTATATGTGCCGAAAATTGATAAATAATAAGAAACTATCGACCTTTGTTTAATTAGTTAATTTTAGACGTTAATGCTAATGCTCTTGCTTGATTTTATTTCTCAACGTCAAAGAAACCGGTTTGAATATTAAAACTTTGCTTAAGTTATGCAAATGGTTGGCGTTGCTATATACGAATCGTTTAACGAGCCAGCAAAAATTTTCGGTAATGAACGAAAGATGATCGAGCCAGCGGATGTCACTATCGCTATCACGTATGCAATACCTCGATTCTCGAACGATTCGGTCAGTGGTTATTTACGTGTCATGACTGCGAATAAGTTAGTCATCGAGAAATATGCGGAATCCTGTTCGCTGATTAGAAAACAATGGAGGAGACTGGCGAGAGAATGCGAAGATCCCTTCGCCAATCTCGCACGTTTTGTTGTGCACTGAACATTCTTTGCTAATCAATTTTTTTCATTTCCTCCAAGTGATGGGGCTCATCGAGACACGAGTTTAATAATTTCTTTATACATTTGTTCCTATTTTACGCGAGATATATTATATTTTTGCTAAGGAAAAATTGACCCTCCAAAGAATTAGAGAAAAAAACCTGTAGTTCTACGCTGATAAAAGAGTTTGGTAACAGCTACCAAATGTTAAGTGAAATAATGCCAATTAAATATATAATTAATGTAACCAAAAATAACTTTACTTTTTTCTAAATAATATTTTCTAAATATTACTAAATTTGATAATACTTGCTAAATATATTCAGAAAAGTAAAATAATTTTTGACTATATTAACCAAATATTTAATTGTCATTCTTTCACTCAGAACTACCGTGCGTATCACTTTTGAAAATTGATGAATATTTTCCAGCAATATCGTTCTCTGCCAGACTTTTTGAAAAAAAATTGAAGCCTTCAAGTTTGATTTATTTATTCAATTCCACTTTGTCGTGCATGATAAAAATACCGATGAGAATTTAAAAAAAAACCGGATAAAAATAAAATGAAAAATATGTGTTGCAATAGCGTGAGACTCTTCAAAGACACGAACTATTTTTATCTTATTTAATCTTCTGGAAACAACAGAAGAGACGTGTCATCGTTTTTCGACCAAATTTTTTGTGGCTGTTGCAATAGTACATAAATGATGAAAGCATCGATAATGATATATTATATACAGCCTATTATAAATAATGGTATATCATATATATTTTGACAGTTTATCATTTCATTATTTCAGGATTTATCATCTACAGGTCTTTCCTCATTTTTTTCCTCATTTTAATCGTTTTTATCAGCAAGATTAATTTTTCTAGAAAGGGAATGAAAGAACGTCATTCTTAATTACATCATCTCACGTGATCTCACGTAAACAAGACGCAAATACGTGGGCACAATGAGATGGTGTAAATTTCATATTATTAATGTAAATGGGAAATTTTACTGTTGATTACAATAGAGTTTATCGCATAACCTCTTTACGTTTCTAAAATGAATAAAATTATTTTTCTTGCAATTGTATTTATCGATACAATTGTAAGAAAAACCATTTCATTCACTTCAGAAACGAAAAGAGGTTACGTGATAAACTCAATTGTTTCATGGCAATGTGTAATAGCACGTAACGTAGACGGATAAGACAATGATAATTTTTGGAACATTTGCTAACATTCCTAAATATGTGTTGAACATATTTTGGTAACTTGATATTTTCGATAAGATTCTTTATTAATTCTCGCATCTTCTTATATATAATTTCTCAATGGCAATTAAATTTACATAAATATTTTTGCTATTTGATAAAAATTAATTTACAAAAATTATTATATTAACCCCCTTACTTAACGGTAAATCGGGTGTTCCAGTTCACCTCATGCGCTGTCTGCACGCCACTTCAAAACATACGCACGCGAAATGGACTTCTTGTAATCACGTCGCATTAGATAGGTGATCAGTTGCGGTGATTAAAGCTTTTCTGTGCAAGCACCGACTTATGAATCGCGCATGCACCGTCACGCTGTATTCATAATATATTGCACGATTTAATGTAACTTTCCATTATGGCACAGTCCAGTAACTTCGCGATGTGCAATAAACAGTCGGGGGAATGCAATCGCACAAAATTGTCCCATTTCACATTGCCGCTCGCGAAACTATCGTTTCGCCAAGAAACCGGATGCCGATAATCACAGACGATTATTACTCATCGCTTCTTGTGTACAGTTTAACCGATGATTAGTTTGTTTCCTCGAAACTATGCAACTATTAGCAATTTAAGAATGTTTTGGTTATACAAGCCGCCAAAAGATATCGAAATTTAAAAACTGCAAGCTTCTTAGGTTCATTTTTTTTTCCTAATCAATAACAAAAATTTGGTCATTGAATACCCGAATTTTGGTTCTGAAATCAGTTGCAAGAAAGATAACAATAAAAGCCTTGGTTAATAACCTTGGCTTATGCGGCGAAAATGACGTCTTATTTTATTGCAGTTTTAGGTAAACTTTTAAATGAGTAAGAAAATCCAAGTGGATTTTTGCGTGAATATTTATCATATAGTTTTATCAATAAATATAAAAAAAAATTGTTTTGATTCATAATGCTATTATCTTGTTAAATTTGCAAATAAGTACCATAAAACGCGATTATGTATGTAAGAATCGAGAGCAAACAAAAAATTAAATAAAACTTTTAAATCAATAAGAGAACAATGCTCAAATTTTAAGCACAGATACTCAATAATAAAAATAATAGAACAATCTATGAAATTGAAAAATTTTTGATAGTATGTAAGATGTGCTGTGACATATTCATTCTTAAGCAATATTCCTCCTTTATAGAATGATCAATTGATATTTAATGTAATATAAAAAAACATTATGGTAATTTTTTATTTATTTATACTTCGTCAATCTTACTGTCGTGCTAATCTTACAATTAATTCACCAAGTAATTAAACAAGTTTTTGTTCAATGATGAATATTTATGAAAAATGTAATTTATTATATTTCCTCATTTAAACGCAAACAAAAATTGCTCTCTTAGTTAACATATTTCGGGATATGTAAAAAAATATTGAAGAGAGACAAATAATATTATGTACTTGATTATTAATATTGTACATATTGATTTTTTTATTTGTCTTTATTTTTTGTCATTTTTCATTGCATTAACATAGATAGATATTCTAGTCTACATGGAGTGTGAAAAAGTGGCCTATTTTTTTAGAGAAAACTACTGCACATATTCTTTTATGCTTTTACACATCTATTTGTACATATTTAGTAAATATCTACAAATTTTAATATGATTAAATGTTTATTATTTTGTACGTTACGTAAATTTCAAAAACAAACATTTTTTTAAATCGACTGGCACAATTTCCTAAAAACTACTAAAACTCTTGACTAATACATATATAAAATACAATTTTGTTTATCGCAAACTAGAATTAATGAAAAATACTGCAAATTTAAAAATAACAGTTTAAAAAAAAAGTATTTTTTAACAAAATCCATTGAATTTAACATGTATGAATAGCTAATTTGTAGATATCGCAATAATCTTACCTCGGGCGATAAAAATGAACATTTATTTTACATATATTTAGAAGTTTAAGTCGATAACTTCCGTAGTTTCTGATGAAATCACATTTTTTCACGTTCTAGAATAAAATATTTTTTTCAATTGGTTTTGTCTCGTATAAATTTCTGATTATTTTCCGACAGTTATCTTGATTATTTCTATGGCTTCTAACTATAACAGCTAATCTTAAGCTCAAATGTTTTATTTTTATTCTTTCCCAAGTTATATTAATAATATAAAAGACGCACATTAGCGCACACTTTAATTTGTTAATTAAAGTGTGCGCTAATGGAAGAATCAAGTAGGCAAAGATTTTTTGTAGCCGTTTTTTGGCGAATCACGCGATTCCGCGGAGAATTACCGTATTGGGAATTACTGTCATGACGCAGACAGTACGCATGCACATGTATAATTAGGGACTGTTATCTGTCCTCGATATGGAACTCCTTGTGCCACCGCAAACAGGAACCGAAACACGGAAGTCGCGGCCCACCGACACAAAATTACGCGCTACTTCCTCTGATAGAGAAGCCTTCTATCTTCTGCATGCGGGAAGACGTGACTCCAATCGTCGCTCATTATTCAGCCTGTCAGTTAAGAAACCGGGAAGTCATTCTCTGTTGATGCGAAATTTCACATCGATTAATTTCGAAGATCCGTAAAATTTACATCTTGGAAAGCGTGTCATGTAAATGGATTATAAATAAAAAACGATTCAATTATTTAAATTAATTGACATCACTACAAGATAAATTTAATTTATTCTTAATTTATTCTATCGAAAAGCTAAAATCTGTGATATATGAAAAGTCGGTTGTAAATTTGTAAATGTCAATTTTCAATTTACAGTATTTACAGTTTTAAATGATTACTATTTTAAACGAGTAGCCAATGGCACAATATATTTCAGCATGTTTAAAAAAATTATATCTCTGGTGAATATTAATTCACCAAGCTCAAACAGAGCTCGTTTTAAAGATAGTTGCTGAAACTTTAATCAAAAAGTAAATTGTAATAAATAATATAAAAATAATATATAAAATATAAAAAATTATTTGAGTACTATGATTCTAAATTGTTCATGAATTACATGAATTGCATGAAAAGTTTGGCGCATAGCTTTCTAAAAACTTGAAACATAAAAATGATTAAACGTTCCATTTCTCATAAAAGAGTTAAAGTAGATCTGTAGATTTGTTCACGTGCACGCGCTTTGTAAAAAGTAACAAAGGCGCGCATTACCGTCGAGATCTCAAGATCTCGGGAGCTACGGCCTCCGTCGAAGTACGGCGACGTGGATATTGCGAAATCCGACAATGAAGGCAACGTTCATTCACCGTGATACACCGCGAGCTTTCCTGCGAAGGACATGGCGATACAGCGAATCGACCTTCACAGGAGCCCTGTCCTCCATAGAGTACGTCGATTTCGTCCAATATACTTGACTCCAATTAAGGCCTGCTGGATTTATCCAGCAAAAGTTGCAGATATCTTGAGAATGTCTTACACAATTATAGATAATTATAGAAAATTTATTCTTTCTGTAAATATCATAAAACACAGTAATTATATCATAAAAAATATGATATAAACACTGAAAAATCTTTTTTTTTTTTTTCTTACGTTATCTTCACCTAGTGTGTTAAATATCAACGTTTTTCTACTGTAAAAAAAATCTTTAAATACTTTTGCATTATTTATAATTATGTTTAGAAGACATTTATCAAAAATTCAGATTTTTGTAACACGTAATTTTACATCATTATTTTTATTACATTTGGAAAGAACAAAGGGACAGTTGTGTTCGACAACTGGAATTTTCGGCGACATTATTTCATTCATAAAATTGCGCATATTGATATTATTTGCTGATACACGTGCATTACGTGAATATGAACTCGCATAATGGAATCTGGTGAGTTTACATATGCATAAAAATACAAACTCGACGCCGACTCGGCATTTTGCGTTGTACACTTTATATACAATTGAGTCGGGCTTCGCGTTCTCGTGCAACGAATAACGAGTCAGCCTTGCGTGGAACGCGCGTCGCATGCGATTTGCGAAACGCAAATCCACACGGCGCATAGGGCTGTCTGCCTACGCGTTGCGCTTTTACAGGGATACCGGTCTGAAGTCCGGGACGAGGAACCGACGAAAAATTCTCGAACCGGTTCGCCGGCTGTTTCATTTTACGCCTCGGATGCCTCGAGATGGAGAAGAGAAAAAAAAGAGAGGGAGAGAAGAGAAAAATTAGCTTAGAAGCGGACGCTTCGTCCGCTTCTCGTCCTGCGAATCGAGACGATCTCGAGGAAGTCGCTGGCGAGAGAGGATGTTATGGATCCTCCTACGCGGAGCGCACGGAAACGACATAATGGAAGGAAATGTTGTAGAAGGGAGATAAACGAGCTATGGAGGAGAACACTGACTTCACATGTTCGTCGAATGTATTCTCAAAACTGAAAATAATTGTCTTATGTTCATAGAATATTATGCGAAAAGTAGATGAGTATTCTTGACCTTTGCAATTCTAAGAATTAGAAAAAGATAAAAAGTAAATTAAATCGAGATCAAAGTTAATCGTGGAAATGGACATTCGTGGAATGGACATTACTCGTTTAAAAGTTATTTATCTAAAAGCAAAATATAGTCATTTACACTGTATAAGGCGTTACAAGCCAAATTATAATTGGTTTGTTCTTTGCAGCTGATTTCAGTGCCAAAATTCGGATATTCACGACAATCACAATCAAAATTTGTCGCTAATTAAGAGAAAAAAAAAGAAAAAATTAAAGAATTTGTAGCCAAATACTTCGATATATTAATAACGTTTATTATTAATTCATCACGAAACTTGTTTAAATTTTTCTCTTCTTGCCGTTATCGATAATAACGATCGCTGACTTGTTCCGCCAATTTTTTAAATAGAACTTTTACGTTCATTTTTCGTGCATTGAAAAAAAATACTGGTTATAACTACCAAAGTGAAATAGTATCAATTAAATATTTGGTCAATGTAACCAAAAATAATTTTACTTTTCTAAATATTTAGTAACTTATACCAGATTTGATAATACTTACTAAACGTTTAGTAAAATAAAATTATTTTTGGTTATATTGACAAAATATTTAATTGAGACTATTTTACTATACATTTGGTAGTTATAACCAGACTTTTTTTTCAGTGTGTTTGCGGTAAGATTTTCAGTCAAAATGACACAAAAATCCGTTGAATTTCCCTCTCGAAAGCATTCTTTCACGTCCAGCCCATAGCAGCTGTCTGGCGAAAATATAACACAAGGAAACGAAGGCATTATGGCGCGCACAGGATGCGATATCCTTTTCCAGATCTTGTTCGTGAAAACGTTTTACCTGACCGTGTGGCGATCCGCTGCGACCCGTACAGTGCCGGCTATTATTGCTCCTTCACATAAATACTCGGCCGACTAATTCCAAGCAGGATACACAAAGAGCGAGCGATAGAAGTAAATAGCAGGCACAGGATGCGGTCAATAAAGCGGGACGCGAGTGAAAAGATTTAAGTTAATTTTCTCTGCGGTTATGATATCCGATCTTTTATCCTCATGAAAATCACACCTTTGTGGCTAACATTAATGCTGAAATCAATTTAAGGAAGGAGACGCGGGGTTGCAAAATGCGGGTAATTAAGCAAGATACAGCTAACAGAAGTTCAAGAAGATAAGCTAGGTTTATCTATTTTCGGTCCGACTTTTTACATTCACGAAAGCCTCGTGAACGCGGCTGATTGTTTAAAAACCGAGTTGAGAGATCGTATTGCACTAATTTGCGTAGAAAATGCTCGGGAGTGGTTATATAATTGCGCGGGTGCAAGCGTCAGGCATTTAACGGACTTTAAGTCCGCATTCTTGAAATCGAAACGGTGAAAGGCGAGAATGTATCGTATACATGTGAATTCATTTTCTTTCTACGATTGAAATGTGCGAGTGATCGGCTGGCAATGAGATATTATTAACTAAATCTAATTAATGCAAATTACGTCGAGCAATGCGGCATGAAACTTCGTCACTACAAAGTATGCAGATAACGCGTGTGTTGTGACAACGTTAGCATTCTTAGAAGTAAATTATATTTGATTTTGTAATGATTTTGTGCTAAAGGTCTTGTTTTGCTCCGTTGCACGAGTGTTGCACAAAGTCATGTTTTTTTCATTCACAAAAACTTATTTTCACTCTCGATAACACCGAAAATCGCGCGTTTCCTTCAAACGTGTATTATTTATCTACACTGAGAAAAAAAAGTTGTTAACTTGACTAAAGTTTTCAACTTGATTAAATTTTTTCAGTTCAAGTATTTATGTATTTAAGTTAAATATAAAAATGCTTAAAATTCAAGTATTTTATGTATTGTATTTAAGATAAATATGTAAATATTTGAGTTGAAGAAAAATCCAGTTGAAAAATTTAATCAAATTAACAACTTTTTTTCTCAGTGTATTTACTATTTATTATTTACTCTCTAAATCTCATAGAGTTCTTCTAAAAGAGTGAAAATTGAGCTTATGCAATTTTGCCTTTCTAAGAATCAAACCATAAAAAGTGTTCCAATAAACTGATTCGCTATATTAATAACTGATATTTCATCAGTTACTGTAGTATCATACTGATACAGCTAATCAGTTAATTGGAACACTTTTTCTTAAGGAAAAATTAAATCCTATAGAATGAACATTCACTCCTGTAGAGGAAAAATTGAGCTTATGCAATTTTCGAATGATTTTTCACTCTAAGAGATTTAGAAAGAGACAGAAGTCAGTTCAAGGCAAGATTTATTTCTTTTTTTTATTACTGATACAAAATAATCTCACGGTTTCTGCTATTCGAGAGATCGAAATCGTCGACAGTCACGTTTCCCTGAGGAAACGTATTTACTCTGGTTCCGTCTCGTTACGAGGAATCTAGAGCTCGATGACTGCAGCATTTCATAGAATGATAGAATGATGCGGTGGCTCGCGATGACCTCAGCGAATCGCGCCGTGATTTCCAATTTGAAAAATAGGATGACGTATCGAAATGAGTATGACGTATCCCTTTGTGGTATCAGATACGCCGTGTGATGCGTGTGCACACGCGATAAGATCCAGATGTAGAAGTGTGGGTGCCGGCCGGCACGTCACCCGATATATTCACGTTTGCGTGAAGATACGCACGTATCACCGCGTGTACGCACAATACATGGCGCGATTGCGTCAGCATAGAACCACCAAAAAAAAAAAGACGACCCAGAGATAAACAAGAAAAGGTACGTCTCCTACACTGAAAAAAAATTACTTTTTAATAAATATTTGTTTGTATATTTGCAAGAAAATATTTACTAAATGTATATATATTTATTTAGTAGAGGACAATTAAGTTTAATTATCGGTTTTTTTATTGAGTAAATATTTATGTGTCGTAAGTAAATATTTTCTTGCAAATATATATTTATTAAAATTTAGTAAATTTTTTTTCCAGTGTAACGAGCGTCAATTAGTGACTCTAATTTGCTACATTCGAAGGCGAAAGAGAAATATCAGCTGATACATTTCTCGAATTCTCGTGAAAAATACAAACGCACACATCCTCTCTTTATCCTTCTCTCTCCTTTCACAATTTCTAATTGGTATTAAATGGATCCAGGTAGCAAAATGCTAGCAGTATGTCAGTAAATTCGATCATGATTGTAGAGCAAATTTCTATTCACAGTATCCTGTTTAACCTTCTGCAGACCAACCAGCATCACTTAAAATCCAGATAATTTTCTCATTTTGCCATTCTATTTTAAATTCGGATTTACGAAAAAGATTAAAAATGTTTCGGATTAAGATACAATAATTGTATTCTTAAATGTTAAAAGAATATAGTAGAATTTTTTTCAGATTTTTTAGAGCCCAAAAATTCTTTGAAAATATCACCGTTTAATGACTCAGTTGATCTGACTATAAATAGTGAAAAATAGATTGGTCTGCAGAAAGTTAAGCTTGGTTTTTATCATTGTGACTTGCCAGCTATAACATTACAGTAGAAATACAGCATGTCTTGCTGTGATGTCATACAAAGCCCGTTTTCTAATACATTTCTACCGATATTAAAAGAACAGTAGACCGTGCTCGGCTATTGCCTAGAGTTCTACTAATATAGGCTGCTTTCCTTTTAGGGAACACAGTCGATACTTTTGACATAAATCGACACACGTTTCTATTTACAATTTGGTTCAAACTCAACCGACTTTCTTAGAATCTGCGCGAAAATAGAGTCGGAGTGTATTTTTGATAGATTGAACAATATTAGAATGCATTCGCAAATCAGCTCCCAGTATTTTGTTAAATCTTTGAATTATACATATGTATATAAGGTTTGAATTGTTTGTTTCATATTTAACATTAAAAAATTACAATGATAAGTATTACATATTTTGTAATCGTAAATAACGATTTATATTTTACATTAAGATTTCTAACTTTTGCTTCTTTTTAAAATAAATTTTATAAAATTAAGTATTAAAAGTTACACACACTGTGTAATATATCGCATTCCATTTAACATTTGTGATAAATTGTGTATTTGAATGTATTAATTTATGTTAATTTGTGTCTCCTAAAAGGAAACTAGCAATAATATTTAAGTATGTAATACACATTTGCAATAGACGTTCTTGGCAGGTTTGACCATCTGAAGAAGGAAGAAGCAATTAAAGTGATCGAGAGAATTCGCATGAATATTTTAATGGTATTCGTGGCTACCTCGATTAAAGCACGAGATAACCACGAATACGATTAAAATATTCACACGAATTAATTTGAGTTTTTCGCATCCATAATTTTCTGACGTCGCGTGTCGTTTCTTGCTACTAGGCTCCTTTACTTTCTGACGCAAATTCTTCTCGCGTACCGTGTAGATCATTTGCATGGCAAAACGCGAAGCTACTCCCATTCGCGCTTTGACTTGCGTCATTTTCCATACGCGTGTCAGCGTGTGGCGAAGCAACGAGAGCTGTTAATGTAACGCAACTGTACGCAAGCACGCAGCGCACACGCGCATGTTGCACTAGCGGAAACGCGCGGCTTGAGCTGTGGCGTAATGATGCAATCGCGTCCTCTAGGAAGTGTCGCGACATTCGCGCATTTACTCCGCCGAATATGTAAATTGACGTCTTTTTTTTTCGAGCAGAGAAGAAAAATGAGGAAAGAAACGCGCGAGGATGTGTTAATCAATATAAATTAATACAATTGCGAGTTTATAAAAGAGAGACGAGATTTTTGGAGATCTTTTTCATGCATTGACGTAAATGCTTAAATTAAATTGGGCAATAACAACGCTTTTGCAGAAACGGACAGCCGTATTTTCATGTTCGCACAAAGTAGAGGGGCTCGAAGGGCCTCTCTACTTTGTGCGAATATGCTTCGCGTTTAAATTAATTGATTCGCACGGGCAAGTTGGCCAATTACTAATAATTCATGGTTTCTTTGAATTTCCAAGGATCAATCATTGATGGTAAAGAGTAAGAGTTCTGTGCGCGGAAAGATTAATTTTCATCTAATTGATGATCGATTCGATCGAAACGTCACGAATCAGAGCTAACTAAGCTTCAAGAATATTAATAGCCGACACGCACACAAACCTCGTTCGTCAGTTAACTTAAGGATGTACAGGATATACAGTCTCTGCAAAGTAAATAAAATTTGAAAATGTGTTTAATATTAACACTTTAAATAAACTGCATATGAAAGTTGTATAAATAAGATTATATTTTTATTTAATAACATATTTTTATAATTTATTTACTTTATTTGTTATTAGAAATTAAATTATCTTTTACAACGTTAAGAAAAATCTCGATTTTTTTTGTGTAAGTACTTTCAGTATTCAAGATGATTTATACAAAGTTTTATTGTGATTGTT
>QKQZ01055255.1:0-10023 GCA_003595255.1 Solenopsis fugax | reverse complement strand
CGAAAATTAACAAAAAATCTGTTTTATTTACCAATTCCCGGAACTTTTTGATCATAGTGTATAATGAATATAAATATTATACGATAAATCTTTCATGAAAATATAAAATTGCATGATTATATTACTAACTACATAAATTAATCAAAAATTAACATCAATTGATATCATCTACCTGATTTTTTTAAAATATCAGCATGTATAAAACAAGAGACTGTTCTAATCAGCATGTATAAAACAAGAGACTGTTCTAATCAGCATGTATAAAACAAGAGGCTAATCTGTTAAATTTTTGTTTATATATTATTCATTTCCTATTTATTTAATATTTTTGTCACTAAATGTTGTTTATATTAATTAATAATATAAATATTGATAAGATATGATTTAGGCGACCAGTACGCATTCAGCAACTCTCCCTTAATTATTTCGAAATTCGGGACTTGGGAATTAATTAAAAACAGCAGCAAATGTGAGAAATTGTAAAATCTGGAAAACGACGATTAAAAAAGATCGTTGAATTGAGTACGCGTCTCTCTTCGGAAAAAGACACCAAACATCCCGGCATCCTAGCAATTTTCTCTCGCGGCCCTGCGAACGCCCTCTCGTTCTCCACTCTATCTTCATCTAATCACTTTTGCTTTCGTCAACACTCCGCCGCGGGCTAAACGACAGGCGTTGATGGAGCTCGGCGACGGTGAGGGCCGGAGAAAGAAACGCGATAGGTCTGAAGGACCGAACTGCGCCAAAAAAAGGAATGGGAGAAAGAGGGACAGAGAGAAGTGGAAGGGACAGAATCCCTGTTCGGCAAACAGAGTGAGAGGGCGAGATAGAGCGAGGATGGAGAGAAGGTTCCTGCACCCTGCGGCGATTGCAAAGTTTCACGGAAATGCAGCCTCACGAGGAATTTCTCGAGGAGCCCTTGGGTTGTCGCGGCGCCTCGGGAATTGCATAAAATGGGGAGGCGAGATGCCTCCATTGTGATTGATACGGGGGTCGCACACATCGGCGGATTAAAGTACGAAGGCCGCGTTTCCGCCATTTAGCGCATTAAACGAGAGAGAGCTGGCTTTCGAATGGAGCCCCAATTCAATCGAGTCTTAACTTCGCGAGAGATATACAAAAGTCTCGCCCCGCGTCGCGGCTCGTTAGAGTAAAATTCTTATACGCGATCATCGAGGATTATCTCTTTTCAAGGCGTTCTGGGGAATGTCTTTTAAGGGCGACGGATGACAAAGAGCCGCGATGAAACGTCTCGGGAGAGGCCGCAAACTTAAAACCTGCACAACAATGGTCCCGCATGCACGTCTATGCTCAAGGGTATACAGAGTGACCGCGTTTTTCCTCGAGCAAAAGAGTACCGTACAAACGCCTGTTTGTCTGCGAATGAATTTTTCGAGAAAATATGTAATTATAATTATAATTAAAAAAAATTCTTGGCTAAAACTTTGCTTGAAGAGAATATTTTTTATTCACTTTAAAAGCGCACACGTATAAATATGCGATGTTTACCCTTGGCAGAAACGGATGTGGCATGCATTAAAAATTGAGTTAATTAAATGAAACTTACGTAACGCGACGGACGATGGACAATAGGTTGAAGCCGCCAAAGTGTTAATCATGACCTCGATCGTGAACTTCTTGATAAAAATGCGATGTCGTGTCCTGTTTTGTTGCTGCATCGGCTCTGAAACATAAGAAAAATAAGTTTGTTAATTTTAACTCATTGAAAGGCGCAAATATAGAAAAACGGAAAAGTTTATAAAAATAAGAAAAGTTAAAATTTTGCGTAAAATGATTTCGTCAAAAAATACTAATTGTAAGTTTTGTAGTTTTAAGTTTTATTTTTGTAAAATAATTTGTAAATAATATACGCAAAGAAAGTAATATCAGCTAAATATCAATAGCTAGTTTTAAACTTTTCTTTCATTGCTAAAAGCTATTAAGGCTAAAATGTATTTTCTGCGAGATACAAACTTATTATCTGAAATTAAAAGCTTAATTTAGCATGAGTTAAGAAAGTAGCAATTGTTCTCCAATATTTTATATAAAAACCGAGCATTCGATTCACAATTGCAGCAATGTTGACAGATGGACGCGGTGAAGTACTTGTGTATTTCTCGTAAGTAAAGAACAATAAATAATAGAATAAAAATGTCGCAGTATTATGAGATTCTTCATTTTTGTCTTGAAACAAGAAAAATTCTATTTTATGAAAGAATTTGAAGTCAAGCCCCCAAAATTAGGCCAAGATGAAAACAAATAAAACATATTTTGTGACAGTAGAATTTCGTTTATTTCTACTTAAAAATTAATTTAGAAATTAGATATTTTCTTTAGGAAAGATTCAAAACACGAGTATTGAAATATGTACAATTTTAATGAGACTAAGGATTCTTAGTCTCATTACAAGTATTATTAGTTTCTATTGTGAAAAAATAGATTCAACTAAACGTTATTTGATTCTGGCAGCGAATATTTTTATTTATAGTATCTATATTTTAACAATTAAAAATAAACTTATTAAAATAAGCTTCGATAAAAATGGAGACATATTAACTGTTCCTATTTTAAGGATATATTTTAGCTGCTACACTGATAAAAAATATACTAAAAAAAATAGAAGGAAATTGTGTTTACAGTCATATGCAAATACGTGGTTTACTAAAATTAAAGAAAATGTTTTTTTTAGTATATCTTTTTTCTGAGTATATATACTGAGATATAGTAGATATATGAGATGACACAGCTGATACACCTTCTCTGTGTATACACTGAGAAAAATATAGACTAAAAAATTTCCTTAATTTTAGTAAACCATGTGTTTGCACATGACTGTATAAACATATCTTTTTTTTAGCATATTTATTTTTTTTTGTATTTTTTCTCAGTGTACAGATATATTTTAGTTTTGTTGGCTAATTTCTTTCTCTGCGTATATGTAACATACATGTTTTATCGCGATCACGATGACTGGCAATTATATGACATTCTTAACCTTCACCGTGTTAAAGGGGGTCATTTTTATCCAAGCGATTTTAAAATTATTATGAGTATCTTGATTTATATATTTGCAAAAATAAAATAATTTAATCAAATAGATTTATTAAATAATGTATAAATTTTTCATTTAGAATAGTTAAAGAAGCTACATAAATTTTATAATCTTTTCTAAATCACTTAATCCATTAAAAAAATCATGAAAAGGAAAGACATTAATGTTTCCCTTTTACACTTAACGGGTGTTAAAAAACATGTTACACGGTGAGAGTTAAATCTCTGGATCATCGAGAATTCTTAGATCATCAGTTTCCAATCAGCTTCTAAAGTTTTCTGATACACGCGTATGCTTATATAAATATAACTTTTGGAAGTCTGTCATGCAACATATCGATTTCACAACCTTTATGCTATCGTCTTTGTACGTCACCCGTAATTATGTCGTTAAACTTGCTGTCGTGTCCATGGCATGCCTTGTATCACTAACACGCTTATCGGAAGTTTGACCACCAGCTATGAGAAGGTTAGTTAATGAAATTTATTCTGTATTGCGACGAATTGAAAACAACTCGGCTCTTCCGATGGGAAATTGTCACGTGTTAAATTGCAAACCACAATTACAAGGTAAAACTGACGACTATGCAATGTTTCTGAGTTTACAAATGTTTAAGAGCGCGTTGAGAACGAGTCGGAAAGACGAATTATTTTTCACTTGAATACGATTTGACCAACATGTATATTTAAGGCGATGCTGGCGTCACGCGTCGACAGTTTTATTGATTAAATCAGATTTACGTACGATTTACAATACATGCATAAGATTTACGAAACAGCAAATGATTCCTACATACTACTATATCGAGATCTCACGCAAACATAAACAATTTATCAAACATTATATTCTTTTAAATTAGGCTTTTAAACTTAATTCTAACGATTCAAAATTATTCATTTATTTATTTTACGCTTGCCTTCATTTCGCGCAACTTGGATAACTTTTCTACAAAATAAATTTATTTATTTCATGAATTGACTTTGGTCGCCGTATTGAGTAAAAGTTGATAAGAAAATCTATAATATTTTACTTTTCATTTTTTGAAAAAAAAAATAAAAATAAAAAGCTTTGTTTTGTCAACATTAACATGTATTTCTATTTTGTAAAAGAAATTATAATTCTGTGAAATCAATACAAAGTATAACTTGTTAAAAAAAATTATATATTTCCATCGAAAACACAACGTCAGTACCGTTTTAACACGAAACCTTTTATATTATGTACAGCAACTAGACTAAAGCATGTTTAGAAAATAAAATCTCTGTGCAATTCCATTTATTGCGCGAGCGAAAAGAATAGATACCTTTTAGCGAAAGACACTGCGTTGTCGATAAGACGATACTGTGCGATCGAATGATGCGCGGGCCCGAAGCCCCTCCAATTTAGCCGTTCGATTTTCTAGAGAGTTCGACAATGTATTGAATCTGGGCAAAGATGTTTTGAGGATAGCAAGTCGACCGAGTAACAACAAAGTTTACATTTATCGAGCAATTTAAATAAACAGATCGAAGTTTCTATGGCCGGTATTTGTAGTCGATTTTTATTTCAAGACTGTCTTAAGACTATCTTAAGCTGATACGGCTTTCTGATTGGTTGATGACATCTTAATATGATCTCAAATACAAGAATCGACTATGAATACCGGGCTATAACTATCCTCTTTGTTTTTCTGAGGTGACCATTGTAATTAGTACGTTCAAAGCGACGGATATTTAGTTTCCAAACAGAGCAAAGAAATGATTGCTCCTTTGTCAAATGTCAAGGAGATTCTAGAATGTTCTTAAAAATTAATTACAACGCTTCTTCTTATTTTGAACATTCTCTAGTAGGAATTGGACCTCATATCGGTCTAGTCATGAGATAAAAATGTTGTGTTTTTACATAGCTATTATCTAGTAATATAATTCATTTTTCCTATATCTAGTAGCTATCTAATCTGGACTATTTATATCACCTTTTGATTGTATCTTGTTATTTATTCAGTACAAAGATCCTGTTCCAAAATACACTATTAGTAATGAAATTCTATAATTCACATTATGAATACTGTAGATTTTTAGTTATTAAACAGATTTTTTATCAATCTGAAGTCTGTTGACCAATCCACAAAAAAACTACAAGTGGCTAAACAATAGCTAGATTACATATTTTTGAAAAAGCAACGCCGTTTGATATCATTTTTCTGTGTACACATTTTTTTACTAAGAAAAGCGTTTATTCAATTTATTTTTTTTTCTTCTTGTAACGAATATTATCTTTAAAAAAATATATTTTCTTGATAATTATCTTAAAATATACTCATCATAATTTTAGAAAAATTCATTATCATAGATATACTGAAAAAAAGAATTTACACTCTTTCGAAAAATATTATAAAATAGTATCGAAGAAAAGTCAGAATTATAAGCAAATTGAATTTTTATTTTAATTTGATATTCTTAATTGAAGTAATAAATTACTAGGATTCAGAATATATTTTGAATAAATTTGCTTATAATGAACTTGTAATAGATTTAAAGTTATAGAAACGTATATAATATTTGAAATAAGTAATCTTTTAATTTAAATATATATTTTTTGTATGTACACAAAAGTTTAAGTAAATATTATTTGTTTCAAGTAAATGATAAGTATATTTTAAAATTATTATTAAAAAATATTCTTTGCAAAGATAATCATTACTTAAAAAAAGAAAATGGATCGCTTATTTTCTTAGTAGGAAAATAACATTTTTCTATGTATAATGATTAAATAGAAATCACAAAAGCTAATTATAAATATGCAGCCACTAATTAACCAGAGATAAATTAGGAAAATGAGGAAATTTAATCAATACTAGCCAGCCACTAAGTTCAGAATCAGATTGACAAATTCATTTCTACTTGGGTTAGCATACAAGAGAATATTGTCTTTCTAATAAACAGCGCACAATATATTAAATTTTCTGTTTGATATGTATGTATATTCAATTTTATTATCATAAATGAATTCGATAAATGAATTATACTCTATCAGTTTGCGAACAAAATACCTATGTTTACGCGAGGAATGACAATACGCGTTGTAGAGAACATTTATCGATTTCTGTACTATCATACGCATTTGTATTCGATTCAGGAGCTCATTGCGGTATCGTCTACACATACACGCCCGACCGGAACACTTTATCGAATTCGTTAGCGTTAAAAGTATCGACGAGACAAACGTAGAAACTGAATATCTCGTTAATTCTATAGTTAATGCCAGAATCACAATCAACTAACGGGACACTGACTCTGTTTTACGGAAGAAAAATATATTCTGATGCTATCAGAAATTTGGATTATTTCGAAAAGATTCGAATATACAGATTTATGTTATATTTTAACTATGTACTTTTTTTATACTCACTTCTCGGTACACCCCGTATATATTCGCACTCGAAATCCCTTCACACACACATACACACACACGTACACACATGCGCGTAGCGTGCTTGCCATGGGGTACATACTTCCAACTGCTCGTGCGAGACATAGGAAGCCGTATGTGCATTGAACATTGATTTTAAACGTATATCGGTGCAAGAGCACGGGCAGTAAAAACGTGCGGGATTTGCACGAGCGCACCGTCTTACTCTTAATGGGAAAAATCGTTGGAAGCACGAAGGCGGCGAGCGCGGGGCTAGAAGACGGATGTGGGAAAGATTTCACGACTATCGAGACTCGATGGACCGACCGATGGAGCTTGCTGCCTTGCGCCGAACATTGGCGTAGCACGGGTTTCCGTATTTTTCTTCGTGGTCCATTTCGCACGTGTTCCGTTTTACACGAGAGAGCAGTGGACTACACTTTTATCTCTTTCGCTAGCCAAGTGATTCTTTAACGTCAACGATACCTCGAAAGCACGTGTCAGTTCGTTGCAACGTTTTAAACGTGTTGCAGAAGCAATTTTCTTTTTCTTCGCGCAATTTTGGTTTCTGTGCTTGTTCGTAACGAAATCATAGAATTGAAATAAACGATTTTAATATCGCTACTCTTTTTTGTTCAATTTTTATAAGCCTTTCAATCAAAAAAAATATTTGTTTACATAACAATTTACTGCCGTCTCGTATTGCAATAGAAATTATTAACTCGTGCAAGAGAACGATGCGTGAAATATTTATTAGCGGGTAAAAAAAAACCACAGAAAATGGACGTACACCCTGCTGGTTTATCTCCTCTGGCGCATCTATCGGGTAAACGTTCAAACCCCCGCGAAGCGTAATTTAGTTAAAGGGTGTAAGCGCATAACTTTCGTAAAACACACCAACTGTATTATTCAAGGCGGCGATAACACATGGTGGCTAACAAACGACCGTCCGTACCTTCCTGGCAATTTAAGGGGTCAAAAAAATACACCGCACCCTACGTTCATACGCTATTTGCGAGGGTACGCTACCCGTTTCGGATATTTGCGTTTGCAACATTTATAACGTAGTGGAATTTGGAATTTTGCAAAACTTGCCCACGGTATACGTGATGCACTATCAATTATTCATAAATCAATTACCTAAGAGCCATAATTAATTTATAAAATTATTTCAAAAATTTCTAGAAATATGCGAGAGAAAGAGAAAGAGAGAGAGGAGGGAGGAAGAATATTTAATCGAGTAGTCTATAATTTAATATACATACNAAAAAATGACTATCAAATCAACAATTCATTGTTTCATATATAAGAAACAATATAAAATCTTCTTGGAAGAATTTGATAATCTTGATCAGACATAATTTGCTTACATGAAGAAACAAAATTTCTTTATGTTAGCAAATTATGTCTCTTTGAGATTATAAATACTTCCAAGAAGATTTTATATTCTTGCTTATATATGAAACAATAAATTGTCGATTTGATACTAATTTTTTTTCCGTGCAGTCCTCTCGGATGTACAAAAAAAATTTTTTACATTTTTTCCGAATAAATCAATATTATTTAATATAAGAACAGATCTCTTCCTAGATATACGATTTCGACGCTTTTCCCATCAACTTTTCTATTTTACATTTGCGCAATTAGATTGCACAGTTGAGATAACATAGTCCCTTCGCACGAGTGCCGAGTACTCTCGCTTAATTTTACGTCGCACGTGACACGTAGCACCGAAACGACATCCCGCGCATTCTTTGGTTATTTAAGGGGTCAAAGTACATATCTCACCGCGGCTCTTCACATGCGCACGTGCATACATCACGCTCTCCTCCGAAATTATTTTACGCTCGTAGCTCGTAGTGCTTCCTATTTGTGATCACATTATCCTCGAATTACTCTTGCAGGACTCAAACCGTCGTACTTCGCCGCCGCTCGACTTAATTCAATTTTCGAATCGCCGCGATATACAATCTCAATTTATTTGCCTATCGTTACATAGTCCTACCGGATTATCGGGTGCCTTATTAAATTTGCTGTTCGAATTAATATCGCGTTGTACAAATCATTGTAACACAATCGAAAGTTAAAAAAAAATAACATAAGAGGAAGAAAAATCATTTTCGATTAAAGTGGATCTCGGTGCCTAATAATAATTTTGCGTAAATTTTACAATTGTACAATTTAAAAAAATATTTTATATAGTTTCAAATTCTAATTTTTCCAACAATGACTGGTTGATCAAGTTTCACATTGTATTATTTAGGATTTAAATATTTTTCAAGTTCAATTCAGTGCTTGATGCGCTTCTATTTATTATTTAAAGAGCTAAAGCTCACGTCGTGTCTTTAGCGTGCTACGTGCATACACCATTGCGTAGATACGGTGCTTCAAAGTTATTTTGCGGGATGGGCTCCATCCCGTTCCTATGTATATACCAATTCCTCATGTACGAGTTTGGTCCGTGAGCGCGATGGGGAGTCATGTGGCTGAGGAATGAGAATGAGAAAGAGGAGTAAAGAAAGATGGAACAAGATGGATGGACAGAAAGAGGGGAAGTACTGGCAGAAGTACACTGTGTCCCAAAACTTATACTGCCCTCATTTATGGATTCTCCTTGAGATTGAAATTTAGAATTGAATTTTGCTCGATAAAGATTAAATACAATTATTATATTAATTATGGAACAAGATTTTAAAGAACTAAGATTTAAAAATAAACATATTTATGAAAAAAAATATAGGCTACAATATAAATTATATATGTTATAAGATCACAGTTAAGCCAACTTTTAACATGAATATATGGAAAGAATGATTTTGCTGAAATATCTAAAAATTTAGTTAGACACAGACCTGTAAATAATTTTGTTAGACAAAAATAATTATATAGGACATTTCACTTAAGCTAATAGTTAGAATGTTAAAATTTTTGTAGCATTACTTATCATGTCTATAAACATCCTAATTATTTTGATGGTCCAACAAAATTATTTTCAAAGATCAGTCTGAATAAATGTTTAGATACTTCAGAACAGAAAACTATGCTTTTCGTGTAATAACATATTTACAATAGGATAATTAATTACAAAATAAAATGGCAAACGTAATGATGCAATTTAAGATTATGGAAGATATTTTGCGAACACCTTGTATGCGAGATGAAAGATATAGAGAGAGATACAACTGCCACTGATAGTTATATGTAGAAGGAAGTATGCGGACCGACGACGTAATATTGGGAGCCCAAATGGTAATCGATATCACATATATCTGCACCGATGTATATTCAACCATCCTCCACGATTTTCCGAAAGGAACCCCTTAATAAAACTACTTACGAGCCTCCGAGACTCGTCTCTTGGCTCTATCTCTCGGACCCTTTTTCCCTCCACCTTCTCATCCCTTTCGTCCCTATATTACGGCAGTCTAAGAGACTGCTGGCGATGAAAATACGTGAAATACGCCATCACCTCGCGCGACTCTATTTATTAACTCGGCCTTGCGCGCCATTTCTTCCTTCGAACTTAACCCTTAAACACACCGATTTTGTAAAATACGGAAACACATTTGCGGGTCTGAGAG
>QKQZ01055252.1:0-15147 GCA_003595255.1 Solenopsis fugax | reverse complement strand
AGGACTCAGGAAACGCAAAAGAAAAAAAACTGCAACGAATAGCCCTGGTCTCCCCTATATATGCAATTGTTGGTGAGGACGACAAAATATTTTTATTCACGAATTTAATACGTTTGTGATGATATACCCTTTGACATAAATGTCGGAACATTTTTCACCGGTGAGAAATTGACTCTCGGTCAACGGCACGTCCTCGGTATTCCAAACAATCACGCGAATTTCATATTCCTCCGGTGTTGGGGGAGTGATGTTGACCGCCGATTTCGGTGGCAATTGTCCAATTCGAAACATATCGACCCACATCTCGAGTTTGCCCTAAAATGTTATTTTTATACAGTAAACTCATAATCATATAATATCTTAATGTATTTTGAAGATTGATCATGGAGCAATCTTAATGTAAAAATATCATGATCTCTCTCTCTCTCTCTCTCTCTCTCTCTCTCTCTCTCTCTCTAATTTTCAAGTTATAAGCGGTCGAACTTAACCAATGCTGTAGCGTTGACCTTCATATTTATTTAATCTCTGGTAAAGTTATTAATTTGACTAAATGAGTTGGTAGTAACTTTTTTTAGTTCAAGCATTTACTTAATTAAATATTAAATGAAATAAATAAGAGTAATATATACAGTTGAAAAATTTGTGTTAAATTTAATGTATATTGCATGTTGCATTCAACTTTTTGTGTTAATTTAACAGAACATAAGTATATTAAAAAGTAATACAAATATTAAAAAATTAACAAAAATGTTTTGATACAATATTTTGATACAAATTGTGGTAGCATATTTCTTTTGTAAAATTAAGGTTTATAACATATTGAAACGTATATTTAGTTTAGGATTAATATTTCAATACTGCATTATTTTTATATTACTTGTTTATTTCCTCATAAATTGTATTTTAACACTTAAAAAATATTAAATATCAATTTAGCACAAATTATTTAAATAACATAATCACATTATGCAGGATTAACTCTTGGATATTAAAAATTCAACACAAAAGTTTTAACAAGAATCGTTTTTAATATAAATACAAAATGTTTTCTATTGTATATATTTAACTTAAATACGTAAATAATTGAAATGAAAAAATTATTGCGTTTAGTCAAGTTAACAACTTTTTGCTCAATATATATATTGTATATTGTTTTTTTAAATGTATGTTAATTATTACAGCACAGTTTCATTACTTATATATAATTAAGCTCCATATAAAATCACAAAAAAAAACGTTTAATTTCTTTTTATTATAAAAACTTAAATACTGTATTAATTACTCGATTTAAAATAATTATTAAATATATTCATTAATCTAAGTTTGAAATATCTTTGTTTTATATAATTAACAGAATTGAATATTATATATTATTATTATTATTATTTAAATTACTATTATCTATATTAGCATTTTAACATTATTATTATGATAATATTCAATTGCGTGATTTTAAGAAATAAAGAAAGGAAATAAATCGCTATTTTATTTGGAATGTATGTGATTTAATTTTATTTTTTAATTTATTAAATTCACGAGAACGATTCTTGAATTAATAAAATCGTGTGGGTTTCACGTCACTAATGAAATGTAAAAGTTTTATAACTACATTACTAAGCAACATTAATAATAATATAACATAGATAAATAATTTTTCATCAAATCCATGAATTTTGTTTTTCAAGTAAACGTTAGAGTTAAGGAATCTTTCACCTTTAACAGATTCAAAAAATTGATTTCTTTTTAGCTGATTTTTATTTCTACATGTCTGTAGAACATCTCTGTAAAAGGATTTTTTGAAATTCGCAGTATTAACGGAGTTACGAACTCAAATATGTAAGGGTGCACGGACCTTCCAAATGCTTGCCGCTACAACAGCACTTATAAGTGTTATTCAGGTCAGGTTCACTTTTCAGAGAAAACTGGTAGGTATCGGTTATAGTATATTCTTTGAAGGTTTCTATTGGTCCATAAAAACTTATTATTACTATGTGCTATATGGTTTAACGGAGTTTATTATATACGGATAAAGTGAAACTAAAACTTTAAACGCATTTTTCTTGAAACGACGTTTTTCGGCCTTGGAA
Source organism: Solenopsis fugax (assembly GCA_003595255.1). NCBI lineage: Eukaryota > Metazoa > Arthropoda > Insecta > Hymenoptera > Formicidae > Solenopsis > Solenopsis fugax. The sequence goes on along the minus strand of QKQZ01055252.1, from coordinate 13,060 downwards.
GTAAAAAACTAATTAAGATAGCTTATTGGTTTTTTTCCTATCACTTTTGTGCATAGAAGGAAATATAATTAAGTGTTTACAACAAAAATTATAAAATTCTTTTTTATAAACGAAAAAGTAAGACTTTCTTGACAAAAATCAAAATTTTTTCTTTAAATGCCATCATTTTTATAAATTTCACGCAATTGACTTCGTTCTAGTTGCTGTTATAGCGACGCTCGCATAATAATAAAAGTTAAAGGAATTTTGGTTTTAGATAACTTGCAGAAGCTCTCTGAATTATTTCCACAGTGGAGGCGTGTTTATCTGATGACACCTAATTCGATCGCCACTTTCACAACCTTTTATAAGTAAAAAAACAAATTTTTTGCTGTTGAATAATTTCATGCAAAAACTTTTATTTTTCTATATATAACAGATCTTCTTTAAAAATTCGTGAAAATAGTTTTATTAATTTTACTGCAGGTAAAGAAAGAAAGGCCGTTAAAGATATTTTGGCTATGCAATATCACCTAAAAATTATTGAAATTTAAAAACTGTCAGCTTCCTAGGTTTATCTTTTTTTTCTTAAACGACAAAAAATTTGATTATGAATATCCAAATTTTTATTTTGAAATTAATTGTGAAGAACAATTTAGCTCATAAAGGCTAATGTAACATAAATGATTGCATTTTGCTGCAGTTTAGATAAATAATTTTTAAACGAGTAGTTTTAACGAGTAAATTCACATGTACTTTTATATAAACATTTATAGAATTTTATTAATGTTTGTGTAACGTAAAAAATTTGATTTATAAATCGTAATGCTATTCTCTCTATAAAATTCGCAAATAAATACTGCAAAACGTAATTTTACAAGAATCAAAAGCAAAACAAATTAAATGTTTTTTAAACCAATATAGAGAACTGTGTTCAAATTTTCCACAGACATTCAAAATTAATAATATGACGATCTTCGAAATTTTTACATTTTTGATAATTCTTTAAAAAATGATACATATATTCTTGTGCGATAACAATCTATTTCTCGAGATTAATTTAGAATGCAAGCCACTGAATATTTCGTATGACTTTATTTTTTACGGAGCAGCGAATATTTCGAGTGTTTCGATTTGGTTGTCACGCGGCCCCACTGTTTGTTATTGAGACGTACAGCGCGCTGTGTTTACGAAAGGTTATCGCGCTATCATTTGCAGACTCGAATTGGGCAGCGGCTCGTGTCGCCACGTTATCACTTCACAAAACAGGATTAATCCACACGAATAATTGCCAGTTCTGTATGAATTAACTTTTGCGAATAATTTTACAATTTCTACTATTTACCTAATAGTAAATTTGTAGCCTGCAGATATTCAATTTCCATCATAATATGCAATTTAAGCTAATAATTAGGTTATTTGAGTTGTAAAAGTTTAGGAGATAAATATTTTGTCAATAACAGTGTAAAATATATGAAAATCTTGTGTTGCATTAACCTTTTCCACTCTGGATAATTCGTGTCCGATTGATTTCTATCAGGGTTGGGTAAATTAATATATTTTTTTTAACTAAATTAAGTTGAAGTTAATGGCTCATAACCTGATCACTGCGATCGTCTCACGTAGTCGTCCGTAGCGGACGGTGAGTTGCGCCGGCCCTGCCTTTCTGCTATACGCGCCTGGTGAATGGATAACTATTTCTTTTTATAATTTGAAAACTAAGCTTCAGATAAATTTTTGCTGAAGGCAAAGTTGTTTCAGAATAACCGCAGGAATATATCCTTTCAAGGACATAAGGTCTTTCTGAATCACCCTGTATAACTCCGCTGCTACACATCAGTGTTAGTGAGTGACGAATAGAACATTTTTTACAGAAGCCACGAACTTATGATAAATATTTCAAATACATATCAAATATTAATATTATGTCTAACTACACATATATGTGTGTAATTAAGATAAATTATTGTATATATTATATTTCATAAATTCGTTGCCTTTCACGGGTAGATTACAACAGTTTAGGATATCCTGGAAATATATCATATATATTAAAATTAATTTATCATGCATTTCGTTATTCGCTTAAATGTTTATTATACAAATATGTTTTGAAAATACAGTAGGACTTCTTATAACTCGAGAGACGTTCCCCGCTATAGGAATCTCGCGTTATACATTATAAATCAAGAGCGGAAAAGTTAGAATCGAATAAATACCCTTTTTTAATATAATAGAAAATAATATGCAATTTATCGTTTTAAACAATACGTTGGAACTGAATAATGGCTCTTTTTTACAATAACTGAAAATAATGTGTAATTTATTTCCATTAGAACTGAATACTCTTTTAATATTAACAAAAAAAATTTGTAATTTATTCTTTTCAAACAATTCGTTAGAACTCGATCTTTTCTTTCCATACGCGCAATTTTCGCGTCATAGGAATATCATGTTATACGAGATTCTACTGTATATGTTTTATATGCATACACATTTAAAATAAATTGTAATAAGTAAAAAATATATCTATATAACAAAATAAAAATACATATACGAAATATTTTGCTTGAATAATTATACTCTGAAAAATTTGGAGTTCTTATATTTTTTTTCAAAACTTTATATCTAAACCCTAAAAAATCGTAGTCATTTTTATATGCATTTAAATAAACAGTTAAAATTTTTCAGTAAAATAACTCTTACACACATGCCACAATTTATATAGAATTAAATTATATTACATTTTTTCCAAAATAAAAAATTTTATTCTAGAAACTTGAAAATATGTTTATGAATTTTTAAAGATTTTTTTCATTTCACTTTAAAATTGGTGATAAAAAAGTTGTTAGATTCGCGACTTTACGATTTTCTAGGGTGTAGATATGCTGGATTGTTGAGATAAAGTGCCGTTTTTAATTTTGCATATTATAAAAGTGAATTAGCAAAATTAAATTTAAAGTACCTTAAAATAAAATTAAATAATTTTAAAACATGTAATTAAAATTTTTAAACTAAAACAAATTTCAATTAAATTATTTTTTCGTGCAAACATCAATAACGTTCTAAAGTTAACAATTTGTCTTGTCGAGTTGACTGTTGCCAATCAGAAGCACGCATTCCGTGGAGAAATCGAAGAGTATGAAAGTTTCAAATGATCGTCTCATGTTACTCACGTGTGGCAAATTGTTTCTTCAGTTCGAAATTCGAGTGTATCGCGCTTTAAAGTTCTCGTCGATCTAAACGCAATTTCACTACTGTTTTCGCATTGAGAACGCGGCAAAATACACGTGTCGGCCGATTGAAGTTACAGAAAATGGCGCATATTACATATCGTTTATTATTAATACGTTTCGCGAGATTTATACGTTCAATACTGCACGTGTGCAATACTGAATCTCAATTGCGTATTTCTGAATACTCCATCGCTTTAATTAACAATTAACTTGACTTTATCGCATTGTATCATACGGTATTAAAATAAAGTTGCCAATTTTTCGTTCATTAACGAAATGTTATGTATATGTATACAAAACTGATTGATTCCGGACCGAACAGCGTCGCGATGTGATTAATTAATACCCACAATTGCAATTAATTCCGTATTTTAATATTCACTAGCCGCGCATAGCATAACTTTGGTTAGCATGTGTACATCCATTGATCTGATAAACCCTTCATTCGAGAATCATCCGATAATTAGTACATCCACAATCGTAATTAACGTGTTTTCATGAATCGTTTTGCGAATGCCAGCAAAACGAGAAACAAAGAAAAAGGGAAATTTTGGAAAGGTCGATAAAGCAAATGTAAAGTAGCATTCTATTTTTATTCATTAAATTTTATAAATTTAAAGTTTATAAATTTATAAATGTGTTAAATTAACTCTTATTTTATCTAAAAAAATGCATTATAAAGAAATATTAGGAAAGAATCAAGAAATTTTCTTCCTTAACAATTATTAGAAATATAATTATTAGTACTGTTATTAGAAACAATTATTGTTATATTAGTCCAATTATTGGAATGTACAAAAATTTGATTTTGAAATAATAATAAATGAAGCAGTAAATGTTCTGTATTGTATCTTAGAAAATGTTTCATGTTTAAACTTATTGTTTATTTCCATACTTAGTTCTTTTTATATTAAAATAATCTGAAAGTATATTTAAAATAATTGAATTTTATGTAAATATTAGGAATTAAGAGTATAACAATATTATGAGTGAATACGTTCCATTAATAGTATAATAATATTATGAGTGAATATATTTCAGTAATTCATAGTTGCTTGAAAAGCAGATTAACGAATATTTAATTCTGGGACATGTATAATCATTATTAGTTTATGCATGTAACAGAATATACATTAGTTTATGCATGTAATAGAACATATATACAAAATCTGAGAGAATTTAATGTATGAAATTTAATTAAGTATAATTAAATATAATTATTGAATATGTTATGTTAAATTTATAAATTTATATAAATATTAAAAAGTGAAAAAGGATAAGGAAGCGAAATAGAACAAGTAAAATATTATGATTTTTTTAAAATGTGTAAAGTTTTTATAATAATTAAGTTAATTCCTTTTAGTGTTTATATGTTATTCTAAAGGAAGAAAATTCAAACAAAATGTTCATACATTTTTTAAAAATTGATATAAAATAAAACAAATTGTTATTTTAAAAATACAATAGAGAAATATTTAGATATATTTTTTATTTTTCATTCGTTTTCTTTGGAAAATATCTTTTTAATATAATTGGAGGCTTGTGTTTGACCTTCCTATTACTCCAGATTTAAATATTGTATACTTTTTTGTGTGTAAAGCAATATTTAGAAATATTTTCAATATGCATTATTTTAAATTAGAGTAATTAATAACCCAATTTTTATCTTATATTTTTATCTTAAATGAGAATTAAATAATTCGTATATATAATAATAATAAAAATTTCTTATTAGTGATAAAATTATCAGTATTACTAATGACTGTAGCGTACGTATTTAAACATAAAAACACAGCCAGTTTATCAGTAAAAATTATTTATTAACTAATTTTTTTAAAAACTAATTGTGATAAATTCATAAAAAGAACGATTTTATTGAAGTATATAAATAAAAATTTAGTTGAATAAAAATCTGAGAATAATTTTGTTGGACTATCAAAATAATTATATAGAATTTTTAAGCATGATGAGCAATGCTGTAATTTGATGTCATCTTAGCAGCCATCTTGAGTGTTGTTGTACATAATTATTAAAATGGTCCAATGGAATTATTTTCAGATGTATATCTAGCTAAATTTTTAGATACTTTACAATCGTGTTAATACGATTGAAATAAACAAGGCAATGTCATGAACTAACTTTGATTGCTTGTTGCTTAAAAACTTATTGCTTGAAACTATCGTGATCGTGACATTTTCGGATTAGATTTTTTATTTTAATTAATTTTTAGAATCCATGTTATATTGTTCATTATATTATTACGACTTAGCGGAAATCCATTCAAAGTGTTTTATAACAGTTTTTAATCTAAGCAGAGAAATATGGCTTATTTAAGAGAGAGATTAATTACAATACACATTGTTTAATTAAAAAAAAACTAATATAAAGAGAACTTTTCTTCGGTAAAACAACAATGTCTGTATCACGATCACGTTTCCTAACGAACGAAGTTACTTTTCATGGTCAGACAGTGTATTTCATGCAACCTGCTCGAGACCGGGCCTCTTAACGTTGAAAAGTGGCCGTCTCTCGACGTGCTCCGGCACCAGAGTACATCCGCAGATAGGAAAATCTTGCCAGTGATGAAGCACGCTGAGAGCCATACATTCTTCTATGTCTGTTGGAGGACATTGATTATTTAATATAAGTTTCTTACAGAATTATCGTACTTTTTACATAACATAAATTTGCAACAAATTTATTATTGATATCGGAATAACCGAATAAAAATACTGAGCTTTATTTCAAGAATATTTCTGTGAATTTTCATTTTTATCTGAAGCTCTTTCAACTCTTCTGAACAATCAAGGGAAAATAATTGTAAACATTATCCAGTATTTAAGAACGAAACATTCTTCACAATAATAATTTTTAATTATGTGATTAGATAATTATTTGAGAAAGAGAGAGAGAGAGAGAAAAACAAAGAGAGAAATAGGATAGTATTTACATAGTCGCGTATCTGCTGAAGAACTCGGTCAAAACCAGAGAGACGTGATACATGATACGGTTTGATAAATGGATCCTGAGAGTCAGTTCAACATTCGTAACGTCACGTTCGTAATCGCAATTCAACTAAGAAACTCAGAGTTTGTCTTGGGGCAAACTGAGCTCTGTGTATTTCTTGCGATTCAACAATCGATCCCAAAGATAGAATCGTATGTGCACGTGTCTTATATTTTTTAATCTCATATCAAAATTGTCTATTGAACTAAGAAGAAATTTTTGTATCTCTCATACATACTGTAAAAATAATTTGATAAGAAATTATGTGATAAAATAATAAATTCAAATAATTAACCGTTTATTTGAGAAATAAAATAAATGTTTGAATAAAAAAACCCGATTTAAAATTCAGGAATTTTATAACATTTACAATTAGTAATATTGTCATTACATTCTTACATAAATAATAGATAATAATTTTTTATATTGCTTATTAATTATTAATAATTCAAAGTATGCAATTTATGTTGATATTAATTTTCGAATTTTATGTTAGTAGTTTATAACTTAACATTATTTAACGGATTAAAATTATCTACAATTTGACTGGTAAAATAATTTCAAAAACTAATTTATTATTAATTTAAAAAAATTTTTTATGTTTCAAACATATTTAAAAAAATTCTTCTGCAATTTTAATAAATCATGAAGAAATTGAACAATTCTTTTACATCATAATCTAATCTAACTTTTAGAATCACATTTTACTTTTATTAAGCAAAATTATAGAAGAAAATAATAAAATTGATTATAACTTAATTAGAAAAACTTAATTAATTATTCATTTTTTTCTTATATTTCAAAAGCGGTAAAATTCTTTTAACATCTTGAACAAATTAAAATGGAATTAACTTGCGATATTTTTTGTCATAATTTAATCTAATTTTTAAAAGCACATTTTATTTTCAAACAAAACAGTCGAAGAAGATACTAATAATAAATTAATTTACATGAATGAGGGAGAGAGTTTTTCGGTTTTTGATCAAAGTAATAAATTTAAGTCTTTAGTTAAATGTTAGATTTAACGCAATGATATAAATCTGTTTAACCGCAATGAAATGGAAGAAACAGAATCTTTGTTAATTGATATAGCATTAAATATTTCGGACTAATAAACGAATCGGTTGGCACGCGACCTTGGCACTTGTTTTTATGGTATACATATAGCGCGCTGTGTTTACACAAACTCGCCGCGCTATCATTTGCACGGCCAGGCTCGGGCAAACAGGCACTTCACTTCATAAAGCCGCGATCCCTGCTTCTAAACGATTAGCGATTCAATTCTCGATTAATTAACTCTTACTATTAATGATTTGCAAGCATATCGAAGCAGTGATTTTGCTCGTATTCATGTCGTGTATAACTTGAAGCGATAGAGGTATTATGAATTATCAATGTCTTTTAAATATAATTTTCTTATTTATCGGATTGAGTAATTTAATCCTTTTTTGTCTAATAGGAGACATATATATATATCCTAATTCTTCAAAAATTCATATTTTTTTACAAAAATAAAAATAGTGACTTCTTTCTGGATTTATTTTAAGGCTGAAGAAGAGAACAGTTATAAAAATTCAACATCTTTACGAGTGTCACCCCTTGACCTACATAATTCGTCAAATGTTCATAAAAAATAGGATGAAAGTGAAAAATACATATATCTTCGATAAAAAATTAAAATAGCGAGTTCTTTCTGGGCTCATTTTAAATGTCAACATAAGGGCTATGTACAAAAAATTGCTATTTAACTTCAAAATGGCGGATTCAATGTGGCCACCAAAGTACTAAATTTTGTTGGATAAATAAAATTTATATTAATGTGCCATTTTTTAAATTTGAAAATTTTAACTATAGATTTATAAGCAGTGAATCTTATAAATACTTTTAATAACATGAATTAGATGCTAATTATTCTTAAGAAAGGCATGAAAAGGTTAAGTAAAACGAAATCGTATGTATGTGTGCCGTATATCGATCGCTACTAATAACATTGACCAAAAGAAAAATGTTGATCAAGTAACTCTAATCAGAATATTAACTATAATCAGAAGTACAGAAATATTTCCTTTAATTTATAATGTCCTCAATCTAAATCTGTAATTGAAAGGTTCTATCGCATGTCAAGTTTTTTAGAGAAATGAGGATGAAAATTCGGTTTTTGGTGATTTTAATCTCATTTTTTTCAAAAATTTGACGTAGTAGAACATTTTCAGTTACAGATTCGGATTCGGCACATCAAAAACTACAGGAAATATTAATATTCTGATTTAATTGACCAAATTTAGATTTAATTGGCCAAATTTAGATTTAATTGGCCAAATTTTTCTTTGTTGATTAGTGTTATATGTCATTCTATGCATTTACGTTTACTCCTAAAATAAAATGTGCTAGAAAGATAACGTTTATGGTGAATAATTAAATATTTTTATTTTAAAGTATATAATACTTAAGCTTTTATTTGAATCTTTCTAATGTCTCTAGCCCATCAGAGTTCACAGCTATGAATTTTCAAAAAGTGTTTGAAAAACTCGTTTTTCAGAGGTTTTTACTTTATTTTCCTCAAAAATGGACGTAATAGAATATTTTTTATTTACATATTTGGGTTCAAGAAGTCAAATCTATTCTGATTCAACTCGACCAATATAACTGATTTATAATGCAGTGAGTACTACGATTCATATAGAAAAAAAAGAGTTTGATAATAGTAATCAAACATTTGAAATAATGTTAATTAAATATTCGATTAATATGACAAAAAATTATTTTACTTTTCTAAATATTTAATAAATATTATATCAAATTTGATTATACTTTCTAAACATTAAAAAAAATAAAATTATTTTTGGTTATATTAACCGAATATTTAATTGCAATGAAAAAAGAGTTGAGAATAGCTGTCAAATATTGAGCGAAATAATGAAGAATGAAAATATTGAGTGAAATAATTATTAAATTTTTTTCAGTGTACATTTTTATATAGATTTTATATTTATTAAACGATTCGATGGCAAAGTAGTTGGTACATGGCATTTGTCATATACTCTAGTGTATACACAATTATCTACTGCCATTCACAGTATGAGTCTCTCCATTCAAGTTATTATTACGTTATTAATGTTGTAAATGTCGCGCGACTTGTGCATTTTAATTAGCATACGCGATTGTAATTAATCAAAATTTTCCAATAATGTTTTGCGTATGCAATTAAAGAATAAGGAAGAAAAAATCTGGAGGGGAGAGAATAAAATCAGTAATTTAATCATTCATTATTTATATATTGTTCATTATTTGCGCGTGAAAAAATGTTTCCAAATATTTAAAATCAAGAATTTAAAATTTCAGAAAATAATTTTCTTGATTTTAAGAAAATTAAGATCTGTGTTTGGCTTTCCTATACAAGAGGAAGCAAATCATGGGTTTTCTTCAGTACTTCTTCATTCCGAATATCTCATCTATTACACTTTTGAAATGAGATTCACGCCGCGATTATAAACGGGTCTAGACTTCTATTTGAATTGTAAATTACAAATGACTAGTATTTGATTTATATCAGGATAAGAACTCTATCGCGAAATCACTTAGCAGTTGCGATAATAATCCGCAACTGATGGAAATGTTACGTACCGACCTCGCCTTCGCGTTCAATCAGGGCGTGAAAGGGAAATGATTGCTTGCCAATCTTAATCTTGCGTTCACCGTATTCCGGTGGCGGTAAATTGTTCCTCCTACAGAGGAGCTCCAGAATCTGCGTCGGTTTCTCGCGATCTCTCCAAGCGTTGTAACCGGCGGTGCTGTAAGCGTTGGCGATTCCACAATGCGCCCGATGCCGACTGTAAAATCGGTTTTCGATGTCAATGCGCGTCACGCCGATCAGATCATCGGCCGTCGTGGCGTCGTAGTCCCATACTTGAATTTCTAACATGTAATCCCGCGGGAAGTTCGCCTCGATCTCGAACATGCTGCCAAATAATAATGATCGCTCGAAGATAATGTTATTATTAATCTTTTTATATCTACTTGATATAGATTATAGAAATAGTGTTTAAAAAAATATATTCGATAATTTATTTTTTAGGGTAAAATATTAAATAAATAGAAGAATGATGAGAATCGCGAGATACGTGTGGGGTGGTGAGATACCATGACGTTCCGTATAATTCGCATTGAATTCTAGGAGTAACCGTTAAAATTATTTTGTTATAAACTATTTAGACATTGTAGAATGACCATTAGTGTTTATTGCGTTTTTATAAAAACTGAATTTTAGTTTTGCAAATAACAGCGATTTTTACAGGTGTATACTCTCTTTGTAATTCTAAGAAGTATGTTAGACATTAATTTTTTAATTTTAGTCTACTTCGAAGATCTTGAATGTGACTTTCAAATAATGCAATTGAATTTAATGTGTGTCGTAATGTGTATATAAATTCGGTATATAAAGTTATATTAGTAAGAAGGATGATATAATATATAAATAATATATAGATAATATATTTTTTATTTATTCTAAATTTAATTACTTATTTATTCAATCACAAATATTAACAAAATTTAAAAATAATTGAGATTTTAAAAGATATTTTATATCATTTATTTTACATAAAAGTGATACAGTATAAAAATTAAATGTTAGTGGATCTAACAAGGAGAACCCGCCAGATGTAAATCACGATGTTAATCTACGAAATTAGTATTACAAATTTTTGTCGTCACGACAAAGAAAAGCACACACAGAACTGCTTTTCACAATGTTATTTATTTAAACCTAACGTATAGTAATATCTGTGGGAGAGTAATATTTATGGGAGGGTATAGTATTTCTATTATATAATATAGATCTGTTCTTTTTCGGTGACGTGTTCTCATGAACATGTTTTTCGCAAAAGATATTCGTGCTTATTTATTGACAATATGGATATTTCAAGACCAATCAATGAGTGCTAGTACAAATGAAGAAGAGTAACAAGATTTCTTCTAACTATTGGTGTTAGAAATATTTAATAGTCATTTTCTCGAGAATGCCTAAATATCGCAACTTACGACTATACTATAGTAAATGTTTGAGTGAATACTACACACCCATAAAATTTTATTAAAAAATCGATGATGTATATCTGACGGGTTCCCCTTGTAAGAGTCTGCCTACTTCTTAAATATCGCATCTTTAAAAAGAAAAAACAATACATTGTTTATCAAAATAATCTTAATTCCTGTTACATCTATGTTACGTTGGAGTAGCTAGAAAATCCGATCGTACAGTTTGAGAGCTGTAAAAAGCCGATACGCACGAATGCACAGATGGACATCGATAAAATATTTCCCGATAACGCCTGAAGGGCACGGCTATATCGCGATGTACCTGAAAGAAGCTACGGCAGCTTTTTGTTGACCTTACCGGCCAAACGTAGGATTCAATTGATTGGGTATATAATTCTTCCTGTCGCTGATAGAATTTTTTCCCAGCTTCACGCAGAGATACGGGTCGGACTTGCCGCTGAGGAGATCCTTAGGTTGTAAGTTAATGCCTGCGCGAAAAGCAAATTTACTGTCGGCTCGATGCCGCAGACGGGCTTTCCAGTTTACCAAGGAGTATAAGGTGCACCGGAAAATCCCGCGAATAAAATGGAAAGGTATCTCTAAAGTCACTCTTTAGTCCTTTTAAGTAAGAAAAAAAGAAGAGAAATTCTCGCACAGAGAAAATGTCTCATGATATTCCATTACGAGCTCCCGTCTACAATTACTTTTGATATTTCGACTTAATTTTAGTTCAGTAGAATTGAATCTGAGACCATCTGCCACGGTTTTGTAATTAAGAATAAATATTTCGACAGTGCGGCTTTGAATTTAGTTGTCTTGAAACTAAATACTCTATGACTAAATACTCTGTGACTTAATATAAAAGCAGCGAACGAGCGGAACGTTTTTAAAACAAGTCATTTTTTTCGGTGCACGTGGTATGTGGGGAGGCTAACCCTTTACAACGTAGAGTCTAACGAGAAGCTTAACAGGCTCTTGAGGCGGATAATCGTTGCACAGGCCATTAGCCGTGTCTCTCCCGCTTCTCGTTTTGCACGGAAGATTATCAGGATGCGGCCACCGGTATACAGAAATATGTCCCTGAAGGAAGTCACAATTTTAATATAAAAAGATTATAGGCCAATAAACGAACGAGTTGAATGTTATTTTCATTAATTAATTTTTGACTATATGGATGGTATTATGGAACGTTTCGATTTAACTGAATCCTCTTCATCATTAAACTAATATTTTCTTAATTACATTTACTTTAAATTAGTAAAATTAAAACATAAATTCTAAAATTTTGTGTTTTACATCCATCAGTGTCAATAATATTACAAAATATTCATATAATAAACAAAGCGCCAAGTTATGATTTATAACGGAAGTGTGTAACAATAATTTAAGAGTCAAATGCCAATAAAATCATGTCCGTTCAAATAATAGTCTAACAAAGTTACCCACTTAACTTTACTTGAAATGGATGTGGAAAGATATGTCTGTACTTTTAGTTTAATTGAGAAAAGAATTGAACTTAATTGTGTCGGATTGACATTGACATTCCTATCTCAATGGCTTCCGATATGTGAATATGAGATACAAACAGGAGGTCTCTAACATTTCCTTTTTTGTTTATGTTTTGTATGTCGTGTATATCTTAGGCAGCATGCAATATTTACGATAAATATTTATAAATACTTATATTTTGTTAAAGATAATATTTATTTAATACTTATTTTGTTAGAAATAAATGTATTGAATAAAAGAAGAAAATTATAAAATCTTTATTCAATATGTTATTTATACATATAATATATTAA
>QKQZ01055251.1:0-11178 GCA_003595255.1 Solenopsis fugax | reverse complement strand
TTATATTAACAAAATTTGTATGGTTGTCTCCTTATAGTTGCCATCACTACAATTTTTTCTCTCTGTGCATGATGAAGATCTTTCGAAAGAGTTTCTTGATTGTCGCACGACACAGCTGAAATCCTGCCGAAGCATAAGAGAATATGTTGTGTGTATCTTGTGTAACAAAAGAATTCGTGAAAATGTTACGCAGTTAAAAATCAAATAGCACAGTTGTACAATGAAACCGCCGCAGCGCGCAATGGAAATGCGGTTAATAATAGCGGGTAAAATTCACGAAATAAATGCTCTACTTTGCGGTCATTGTAACGGCGTATCGAGGCGATATTTCGTGACAAACGCTGCTTCCCCCGGCGCAACGTGGATTTTATTAACGCCGACTAAGTTGTAACGTCGCATTGTAGCTTTGCATCACTATAATCGCCCGAAATGTCGTACTTAAACGCTTGATGACTGTGCGCGCGCGCGCGCGCGCGAGCGAGCTGTGCGCATAATTTTCCATTTAATGGCCCCGTCTTCCTGACTAATTTCCCTCAAACTCCAGAGCGCCCGTTATGGACCACCTGCTCGGAACGGCCATCCAAACCTGAAAATTCGAATTTCATCTGGACGCTGACACGCGGTCCAGTCGAGTGAACTCTATCTCAGTATTTTTGCAGATGTGTATGTACCTTGGAGGAAAAAATTCTACAAAATTCTATACAAATTTAAGGAATGCTGGAAAAATCTATATAAAAATACTAAAATTGGAATTTTTTCAAGTTTTTGTCAAATTTTGTATTTTTGCAGTGCATCTTCTGCGATTTCTATGAATTTCTCAGTGAAATTATGTTAAATTACAATAAATTACAACATTTTACGCATTTCTAAGTAATTTATCCAAGCGGGAAAAAAATTTCTATGGATAAGTACAAAATTCTACTGAAAATAGAAATTTGTAAAAATTATTATTTATTATTATAAACAATATTTCACAGAAATATGTATTTAATTATAAAAATTAACAAAAGTGCTTAATTTTAGCATTTTTTGTATATTTTTGTAGTGTTTCTTAAGTTTGTATAGAATTCTTTCCGTTAGGGTTCTTTTACAGCCTAGAAAGATTGCAGAAATATTTCATTGCAATACAATGTTGCAGTAATATTACAATATTGACTCGGGTAAAAGAGGGTTGGTCTGCTAAAGCATTGACTTGGCGCGAGACGCGACCGCGCCTCTTGATATATATAATATATGATATATATCATATATTATATAATATTTAATATAATATATGATATATTAATAATATTTTGTATCATTATAATTAATAATTGGTGTTTTTAATTTTAATAGATGATATTTCAAATACAAGTTAAAAACTAATTATATAAATAAATTTACACTATTAACAGTGTTGCACTTAGTTAACTTAAAATTATTTAGATAAAGCTAAGATAAATACACCTTATACAAGATAACGATTTATTGTATCTAGATAAAATTATTTTACCTAGATAATTTTTTGATACTATTACTATTGAGCAAAATCATTTAAGATGTAAAAACAATAAGTTTATAGTTTTATTTCTAAATTTTTATTTTTTAAAAAGTTCTTCAAATAATTTAATCCGACAAAAAATATTTCTCTTTAGATTTGAATCAATACGCAAATAAAAACCAAAGTTAAAAAATAAAAGGAATAACTCACATTATATGACTTACAAAATTCTTCGTAAAAGTTTTCAAATTTATAGTTTTAAAGCAAATTTTATATTATATTATTGATCCGCAATCTGACAATGAGCTGTATTCCGATATTTACTGCCAGTATTAAAAAGCTATAGTTTATGTTACATATATTACGGATTTTCAGTATTAGCAGTGAATTTTGAAATGCAGCCCTGTTGTTATTACTTTGAAAAGTTAAATAAATGGTAACTTGGAGGTTAATGATCCCATACAGCACAGCAAAATATTGCTGCAATGTTTCAACAACATTGCAGCAATGCTAAAATATTCGCTTCAGAAGTATTGAAATGTAACGTTGCAGCAACATTGCAGCAAAATATATAATATTGTATTAACGTTACTGTACTGTATGAAACAATACTTCTTTCTCGTTACTGTTCACATTATCTTAAATAATTTGTAAAAGATAACACTGTTTTTATCTAATTGTAAGATGTAGACGAGGTTTTATATACATATTTAATAATAGTCTAGATAAAGATAAGCTATTTCTTTATGTAGACGATTATCTATTATAAATAATTTTATATACATAACGTCTTTTATATACATAAACACTGACTATATTAATAATGCATTATACAAGTATATGTATATATTAGGTATACCTATAGTGTTATATAAAAATTTGTACAAATATAATAATTATATTACACAACATTTATAATTATTATATTTGTACAAATGTTTAGAGAAGTAGAGGCTACTTTTTCTAATGAATAAAAAAAATCTTGCATTATTCTTTGATATATAACAATTAATCAGCGATATTCAACTCAACATTCAAGCTATTACTTTTAAGAAAACTTTTCTCGTTCGTTATTAAAGTTTCATTTGTACTCTAATCTGTTTTAAACTGCATATCTTCATTATTTCATACAGCGAGGAAGAAAATTATTCCTCCATTTGAAAATAACGATAACGTTTTAATGTTTTCTTCTTTATCAAATTTTAACAGTAAGGGAACTTAGCATTTTTAGAATGCCACTTGGAATTTATTTATAACTATCAGTCATGTAATAAGCGCGTGCACAACAAAAGTATTAATGAACAATGAAATTAAGTTCCGAGAATACCCGATTACTCCTTCCTTATGTCTACAAAAATCGTTAATCTCAAGCTAATAGCCTTGTACGGTCGCGCATAATATTCACGAAGGCGTCTATTCGACAGGCAAAGAGCGCTGCTCGTGCGCGCTAATGGATAAACTTCGTCTGCAAGCCGCAAATTAGCTTTATCAGAATGTCGCATGCATTCGCGCCTCGTCTTTGCGAGGCGGCACGACTATTCGAATGCTAACTAACTACTTGCTGTAGCGGCTTATACGTGGATGCGGGGGCGCATAATTGCGTCTATACAGGCGCCGCGCCGCAACGCGCGGATTCGTCCGCGCGCGACAGACGGTGTGCCGTGTAAATGGATTAAAAGCACGGTCTGGAACGGTAAAATCTCTGGTCCGAATTAAGACGTTTGCCGAAATCGCCGACCGATAAAAAGGTAATGGTCCTCGAGAGCGTGATTTCATGGGGAATATGCCAGGAGTAGTATGCCAAACTTGTTCGGTGGGATGCGTTATCGAGATATGCTCTTTTTGGCGATGTGACAGGGGAATGTCTCTAAGCTTCTATCGAGAGAACTTCCAAACTGATAAATTGCTTTAACACTGGAACTCTGAGCACGTTACATGCAAGAAAGAAGCCAATTAAAATATTTCACATACTCTTCGTACAACATATTCTCTAAAGATCAAGAATCAGAATCAGTTTATCATTTATTAAAAAACATTGAACAATCTGATTTTCTTTCAGTTATAATACATCGTCATATCTCAAAGCATTATCGAAAATATAAAAATTTCATAGAATATTCTAGCATTACGTTTGAGTATATGTGTAAAATTTGAGCACAATTCACTTATTGGGTTAAAAGTTATTTAATTTTTTGTTTACTCTTGATTCTCATGTAAAATCGCGTTTTGTAGTACTTATTTGCAAACTTGATGGGGAAGTAGCATTACTAATTAAATCAAAATTTTTACATATATATTAATAAAACTCTAAATATTTGTGGAAAAATTCATTTAGATCTATACTTATTTATTTAAAACTGCAACAAAATATAGTAATTTTCGCTGCAAAAATTATTATAAACCAAATTTTTCATTGTTTTCTTCTTTGCAGTTAGTTTAAGATCAAAATACGGGTATTTGTGACCAAAATTTATTTTGTTGATTAGGAAAAAAAGAATAAATCTAAAGAAGCCTTTTTTTCAGTTTTTAAATTTCGATAACTTTAGCTCGTATTGTATAGCCAAAACATCCTTGATCAGAATCATTGAAAGACAATGAATCATCATTGATGATCACAGTTATAAAGGTAGTACTGCAAATCAGAAAGATTTCATATTTAGAAAGTACATCACGAAAGTAATTGTCCAGACACAGGATATTTCAAGGAGAGAACTTTTTATTTTTATCGTAAAATTTGTTCCAAATTTTATTATGTGTGATGATAAGTTACAGACAACTTGATAACCCATCAAATATTATGAGTACTGATAGTAATTTTTGAAATGTGCATTATTTAAAAATATTTTATAAACTGCTTAATTAAAAATTACCGTACAGTATTGTAATACATTCTAATGAAAATTTTTATAATTTGAAACAAAATTTTCTTATATTTTATAATGATATATGAAATTTATTTTTATATGATTATGTACTTACAATTATCAGAATTGGAAAGTAACGCTATCGTTACTTTCTTTAATAATGTTAAAGATCGTTATTTTTTTCTGTGTGTAACGGTAGCGATAATGTCGTTACATTTTTAGAATAATGATAACAAATTTTATCGTTACTTTTATCGTTAATTTATAAATGTATAATACCTAGCAAACATCAAGTTATAGTTATAAAACTGTTAGCTATATAGTAATTCCCTACTTAACAAGGTAACTGTTATGTAACATACTCGTTATATAATAATTATATTGTTTAGTGCGAAATTATAACTAACAGTTTTATAATTTACATACTTATGGATTATATTGCGATTAACGAAAACTATTATAGATTTTGTATTGAACTGATCAAATAGCGACATAAGCTCGATGTCACTCTAAAAAAACAGGTCTTTAAAATTTTATAAAAAAGTAACGAATCGCTACTTTCTAAGTTTCGATAATGCAGATACGTTTATAAAGTAACGTCCCCAAGGCTAAGTGTTATATTATTTTAAAGATATGTCTAGGATTCGAACTCGAGACCTCTAAGATCATGAGTCTTTTGCCTTAATCACTACGCCATTTCTTTTATTGATAAATATATTATCTATTATCTATTTTTGGTATAAATAGCGTGCCGCTTAATTACCTTGCTGTATGACAGAAATCACATAAAATATTGTATATGTTTATAGTTACTTGCATTTATTCTATTTAAAATAATAAAAAATCATAAACGATTCAATATATTTCAAAATCATAAAAATTGAACTGTACTGTAAAAATGAGTTTAGTAAAAATAATCGAGCGTATTTTACAATTTATTTATGAAAAAATTCTCTCCGTGTGGGAATTTATTTTGTACTACAAATTCATCAAATTATAATTTTTTAGGGAAAACTCGATTGGAAATGTAAACCTTTGCCGATACATTTTTATCAAACATGTGTTGAAACTGAAAAAATTCACTGACCTGTTATTAACCAAATCAGTTTGAAAGAGGTGTTTAAATAAAATTGCAACAAAGCACTGATTCTATTTCATTTCTATTTTTACTTGTGTTTGAAAATGTGTATACAAGATGATAAAATTGTAATAGTAAAACAATAAATAAACGAGATAATGTGCAGTTAACAAAATTGTCTGGACACGAGATATTGGAAATTTATGTTACAAATTAAAAGTAGACTTTTGATGAAAATACATCATTGGCAAGAGTTTTCACTTTCAATCGATCTTTCTCTAAAAAATGATAATATTTTGTAAATTCGTATCATAAAAGAGAAACTTCCATATCCTATGTTCAGTCAATTAGCTTTGTGATTATAAATTTATTGTACAAAATTGATGATTCGGTAGAGATTCGAATATCTTTTATTTTGACAATATATTTAAATTAATTACTGTTATTTATACAGTGTTTGTCGTTATTACATACGCGGCTCGCGCTTCACCCTTAAACAAAGTCACGTCTAACGACGACTTCCCCTCGTAAGTCGCTTAGCATTCGCCTAAGGATTTGCGAAAGAATAAAAATCGTCCGGCGTCGTAATCGTTCTCGCATCGGCGGCGAGTCGTCATTTATCACCGAAAGAATCCTGACGAAACACACAGCGGGGGAGGTGGCGCATTATCGCGTGCGCACACACGCATTCTCACGCACGTGTAGCTATCTACGTGCTGCTACGTGCCCGTCACTCTTCGGCCGGACCTCTTGATAGCCTCCGGAGGAACGGTCGACCCCACGTTCGTGTCCGCAGACGAAACGAACGAGAGAACGAGTCGCGAAATCACGGCCGGCATAAATCTTCGTCCACGTGTCCGCCGGGGCAAGACGCGGATCATTCGGGAGAAAGTAGAAAGAGAGAGAGAGAGAGAGGAAAAAAGACGAGGAAAAAAGACAAAGACGGACGGCAGGACAAGGTTGGCATGAGCCTTTGCTTCGTAGGACAATGGAATTAATGAGGGGCACCACCTGGCCCGCAAAACTACGCCCTGTCGTGCAGTTGTCACGATTTCTCTCGAGATCGACGAATTACTTCTCGATTTAGCTGAAGGAATCGTCCCTTGTAAAATATTTACTTGGAACGTTACGCAAACATTCACTGAAAAATTTGTTTACTTTTATAGTATTTTCTAAAATAAGCACCTTTTGATGCCTATTTTAGAAAATTTCTTAAGGAAAATTTCAAAAGGAATTCTTTTTTAAAGGATAGATTAACAAATATTCTTAATTTTTATATATATTTTTCAATAGAACTGATTTTACTCTAAGACTGACTTTCTACAAACGTAAAAGGAAATGTAATTTTAAAATATTTCTTCTAAATATATTCTTTTTCTTTGAAAAATACATTTTCGGTATATGAATATTCTAAAATAAAATCGTATTTAAAGGATTACATGTCAATTTTTAATAATATTTTTTATAGTTCTTCATAGTATAATAGCATTCTTTATAGTATCTAGAATATGGGAAAAAACTGCAAAATTGCCCAAAAACATAATTATTCACATGAATTTTCTTTATCAAACGCGTTTTTCTCGAAACCATGTTTTTCAGAGATCGTAGTGCTATGTAGTTTAGCAATTTTCAATCTTTTTTTTATAAAACAAGTTTTTTTAATACAACAATTTTTGTAAACATTTAAAGATCGAAAATTTGTCGACAAAATTAAATTTTTTTAAAATGCTATAACTTTCGATTTTTATAAAATTTTGAAATTCGGTCCGTCCGTCTTTAATGGCACAATTATTCTAAAGGCTCGTAGTCATTTTTTTTTCGTTTATTTTATAGAATTTTAGAGCTCTAAGATTGAAAGAATAAACTCCCAAGAGTAGCCTCAGTAAAAGTCAATTTAAATAAGTCAAAGCAGTTTAAAAAAATTATTTTTTCTTTACACATTAATATATAATCAATAAAATGTGTCTTTTTTGTATATTAGATTTTGTATATTAGATTTTGTATTTTGGATATAAGATATTAAATTCATTTATCTTTTCCAAAAAAATTCCCAAAACTCAATAGTTTTTCAGCACCGAGAAGGTATATAATCCTTTAATTCGCAGTTTTACATCGAACACTGACGATCACGCGACACTATCCTCGCTCTCCTCTCTGGCTTGATATGAGATTTTTTTTTAATGCCACTTTTACTCGCATGTTTGCACTACCAACGATTAAATTTCTGTCACAATTCTCGCTCGCTTATCTTTCGCGAGAGTGGACACGTATCCAGTTGCCCAGGGGCAGTATTCTCTGCGGCCAATATTGGCGAAAATTCTTTGAAAAAACACACTCGAGAGTCATCACTTGTCTCGCTCGCGGGTATTCTCGCGAGATTTCCCGTTCATCGCATATCCAGGATGAGACACATCGTCAGCCGCCCGTTAAACGCGGTCGTAACCGTAAATCGATTGGTGTAATTTGAATCGTAAAAACCGTAATTCACGCGGTTACCGTCTTGCACGCTGCCACGACCCGGGAATTTTCTGCGACTGGCACGTGACATTTTCCAAAGCCCGAGGAAGCTCGTGCGCGAAATGGTGCTATCCATTAAAAGAAATTCCACGGTGATCGCGCATCGCCTGTTATGGCGTCGCGCGACGGGATGAAAGCAAAGTACCATGGCGGGGTAAGCGCTTTGTCAGCCGTTTCCGTCGTACTTTTCTAAACCACATCGACTCCTTCCGCTGTCACGAGAACTTGGTTGTAATCTCCCTCTAATGGCTATGAGCCGCGGCATACCTATTGATTAGGTCATTAAGCGAGAAGCGGATGTTTTATCTTCGCTTCTCCGCTGGGAAAACTCGAAGGAAAATGCGCGCACGAAAGATCGTCGGCTCTCTCTGCAATTCTCTGGAATTCTACTACAGTTTTCGTAACGTCGCGTATGCTAGAAATTAAACTTTTATAATAACTTTTAAGTTAGAACTACAATCAATTTATCGAGTAACTACTTTGACAACTTCAAAAAAGAAGCCTGAGAGGCGTCAGCACGCTTAAAGGGTTGCATTAGCAAAATCCTGTGCTATTAACTTTGCATAACTCGAATTGTGTTGAGCCAGTAGAAATTGAAATACAATCTTAAGTAACAAGAAAACATTCAAGTGTACATATATTCGTATGATAATACGTTCAAATTTAAAAGAAATGAGAAGATGTGTGTAATTAAATGCTGAAATGTTCCTTGAAAAAGTTTCGAAATGCTCGAAAGTAAAAACGCCTTCTAACAAATGTCGGCTATTATGTATTGGCACTGCATAACAACAGGCTTCTAAACAAGTAATTCGAAGTAATCGGTAAGTATTACACGGAAAGAACGGTTTTGCTGAAGTGTTTAAAAATTTAGCTAAATACAAATCTGAAAATAATTTTGTTAGACCATTAAAATAATTACACTGTTAAAAATTTCATGAAATTTCATAAACTTTTAATATACAATGGTAA
Organism: Solenopsis fugax; assembly: GCA_003595255.1. Taxonomy (NCBI): domain Eukaryota; kingdom Metazoa; phylum Arthropoda; class Insecta; order Hymenoptera; family Formicidae; genus Solenopsis; species Solenopsis fugax. The sequence goes on along the minus strand of QKQZ01055251.1, from coordinate 2,270 downwards.
ATGATATTTAAATCACTCGTAACTGAAACGATTTTTAATGTACATGTTAATGAAATGAAGTTTAAGTGAATTAAAATATATAAGTATACTGAAATTTAATATACTTTTAATACAAACGTAAATGAAATAATACAAACAAGTAATACAAACGTTAATAAAATTTAAGACATTAGTTAATGAACATTCATATACTGCATTACTTTTCATTTACGGGCTTGAACCAAGCCTTCCTTTACATGTTAATTAAAAGTCATTAAGAAATTTGTAACAGTGTATAGAAGAGTAAAATTTGTTGCTAGAATGTCAAATTTTTGCAACTTTATCATCTTTGAATGCCCTACATAATTATTTTGATAATCCAACAAAATTATTTTTGGATCTGTATCTAGCTAAATTTTTAGATACTTCAGCAAAATCGTTTTTTTCGTTAGAATTTGTCACTTAATAACGGAGATATACTTACAAATATATTTACAAGCAGAATTTTCGGTTTCAGCTCGCCAGCAAATATCCCCCATTACAGCAACACCCCCTTTATAGCAGTCTACGCACTGGTCACATTGCTAGACTGGTTAAATTTGCTGTAATGGGGGATGGTTGTTGGCGAGCTGAAATTGACAACTCTGTTTACGAGGGCCGTAATCATCTCCTCTAATAAAGATTTTTTTTATCGCATCATATACTGAGATATAATGTATTTTAAGGATGCATTTTGATGAATCCACTTTGAATTAATCATCTAATGAAAATATCTTCTACATGTACAATATGAAAAGAATAATAACATAGGATGAGCGATTTTAATCTAGTTAAAAATTCTTTCAGTATGAAATATTTTGTAAAAGATTTTAGGCAAAATCGATATATTGTATAATATAAATATGTTAGTAGATATATAGATATTTTTAACATTTTTTGTGCTTCAAAATTTTATTCGTAATGAGAGTCATTTTTATTCACTAAAAGAGAACGGAATTAATATAAAATAAATTGCCCTACGCACATGTTACGAAAATCTCGATAACGAATTCATCACTGAAGTTGTTATTTAAATTTAACTTGCTGGTATTTATGACATGATTTCGGAAAATGTAACATATTGACATTCATGATTGCAGCCATTCATTAGAAATCGTATTGCTGGAAATTATATGTAACGCGTTTCGTACATTTAGCTTGTTAAGCAGCAAATCGATTTAACGGGTATTGTGAAACATTTGTGACAGTTTTGACACTTGAATGAAATGTCTGTTTAACTGTCGGTGGTAATGTATTTTACAAATAAAATGTGAGATACGAGTAGAGCAAACACAAATTTAATAGAATGATATCAGTGATTTAAACTCGAGAATATTGAAGCATCGTATTAACCGTATAACGCCTTCGTGATTTTAAACCTTTGACATCGTCTCCTACCACGTTTTCGCGAGGAGGCTTTAGCATCAGCCACGCGTGGTCCTGGAATATTTCAAACCTTTGCATTCATGGCGTTTGCTGCGCTGTTAACTCGCTAATTGTGCGCTTTCAAGCGCCATATTCCCCCCTTTCTCTTCCACCTTCTCGTCCATATCCTCTCAATCCTTTCGATTCGCGCCCTGCTTTTCGAGACATCGTCGAAACGACCGAGACGCTTAATTACTCGTCGTCTCGTTATTTAGGTGTCGTCAAACGCCCCGCCATCAAACGTTTCCGCTAAGTACGGACGCCTTGTCTCAATTCCCCGTCCGATTTAATCGGTAATGTGATTCTTTTAGGTTTGAAGAATTGCGCGTAGATTTCGAAAAATGAGGTTTGACGTAAATGTCGAAAGTATGGTGTAAGCTGCCTTTCAAAGTGCCGTGAAAATTGTACGGCTTGCTGCAATTTCGTGTTCTTCTTCCGACGAGTTTGATCTTTGACCTAAATTTCTTGTAAAGTCCCGAGGGGAAATTTAACGATAGATAGTACAAGGCACGTGACGCTTCTTTTTGGAAACTTGGAAAATCGGACATCTACGTCCATTTTTTACACTAATAAATATTGTAGTCACTACTATCTCTTGATGACAATTAAAATATGAACTTAATTACAATCGGAGATCTCACGAGTGTCAAGTAAATTATTATCAGAAGAACATACAACCTTTTTAAAAAGAAGAAAATATTTACGCTAAATACATAAAATCAGAGTTGAGAACGTTACCTAAAAAAAAAAAAATAACGCGTTACCGTTACCGTTACCGTTACTTTTTGTAAAAAGTAACTCGTTACCGTTACTCGTTACTGATTTCA
>QKQZ01055248.1:0-65174 GCA_003595255.1 Solenopsis fugax | reverse complement strand
GCGTGCGAATTGCGCATCGGCGATCTCATCGCCGCGTTTTCGCGAGTGAGTCCGAGCTGGAGCGAGTGAGGTGAAACGATCTCGCGGTGAGGAGGTTGTGTTCGACGCGGCGCGAGCGAGGGAGCGCGTGCGCGCGCGCGCGTTTGTATATGTGCCTGTGCGTGCGCACATGTGTACGTGATACGGCCGAGTTAGCTCTTTCTCTCTCGGTGCGCAATAATATATATACATATATATATATATAACGGTTGAGAGACGATAGCGCGAGTTCTCGCGCGTACGACGACAACGTCGAGTGAGACGAGTGACCGTGCCGCGACGACGAGGAGGTTGCGAACTCGCTTCAGCGCGCGAGCGAGTGAACGAGCGTGGAAGGGAGCGAGAGCGAGAGAGACGTACGTGTTGTTCGAGAAGCATCGACGACGATCGAGCTCCAGGGGCCCCAGTGTGGCGTGTGCGGACCCCGTCTACTCGCCAAGGTTAAAGAAGACGGAAAAGACGACACCGTCGTGCGGGATGTCTCGCTAAAATGGCGGTGATCGGCACCGTCGTCGGCCGATAGGAAAAAAAAGAGCAGGTGAAGGAAGAGAGAATTAAAAAAAAAAAGGGAGAAAAGGAGGACGACCGCCTTCGCGGCCACGCTCGTTCGCGGTTTTGTTTTGACACAGTTGTGCCGCGAGCACACGAAGCATTATCGGCCCTTCGTTCCGCGCACCCCCGATCATCGGCCCTCTTCCCTTCCTCCCCTCTCAGTCTCTCTCTTTCTCTTTCTCTTTCTCTTTCTGTCCGTCTCATCTACCGTTCCCCTCCTTATCGCCAGTTCTCGTCTCTTCCTTGTCCATCGTGCTCCGGCCGCATTCTCGCTGATTCTCGCCGTCTCCGTCTCGCAGAGCGTAGTCGCGGCCGACTATCAACGTGCCGCGACGGCCACGAGAGGTGCGCGCGTTAATGCGCGAAAAAGCTGACGAGAATCGCGGAACGCTGGCATCATCGGCAGCAGCGGTCTCGATAAGTGGTCTCGGGTGGCTCGCAGGTTTGACGCGACCGCAATGCCCGTGCCGCATCGCCACGCTCCTGACGTGAAGAAGCACATTGGACGGAACTCGGGCACATCGACGGAAGAGGCTACCAGTGGTGGCAGCGCTACATTATCACAGAGAGAAGTTGAAGGCACGGAAGTACGACAGTTCATCGCCAGGTGAGAGAGAGGGAGTGAGAGAAGGAAAAAGAAAAAAAAAAGAGGAAGAGAAGCACGTCGCTCTCTCGCTCTCCTTCCCTCTTTCTTCATTTGCGAGCGCGTTTCTCTCTCTTTCTCAATCTTTTTTTCCCTTTTCTCTCTCTTCGGTCATTTCTTCTCTTTCGGCGTCCAGTCCAGAGAGAAACTCTTTCCCTGCGTCCAACCGTTGCCGCATTCGAAATCGTCGCCTCTTTTCACCTTCAAACTTTATTTACGAGGGCGCACGGGTCTCCCGAGCGCTGGCAGTGTGACCGATCGCCGCCAGGGTGTTGTCACTCGATCTCTGTGTGTTGTCAAGTTTGGTCAAGTTCACCATTGCCTCTGCGTCGCGCGGAATAGGTTAGATTCTCTCTGCCGTGCCGCTGATGACTGTGCAGATTAAAGCGTGATCCTGCTTCTCGCCGAAAACCCACGCGCGATCCGTTTTCTCGCGTCGCGCGCGACCGACCCTGCGTGAGGAAACGAGTGAACGCTCGGACCGAGGGGATGCCCGACGCGTGGCACGAAAGGGTAAGAGACACGACCCAGATAGAATCGTGCGTTCAAGGAAAAAAAGAAAAAGAATTGCCTCACGTCGCGATACATTTCATAACGTTGGGTCATTGTTGCGAGATCGTGTATCAATTCTTAGAAATCACGAGGTACGTAAAGCCTATTCGCTGAAACGCCGATTTCGTGTAGTAAAAACTCGCTGTCTCTCTAATTGTCTCGCACACGTGCACACTCGTATTTCTAATCGTTGCTGAGCACGTTTCTGTACAAACGCAAATACCGAACGGTTTAACGTACAGAAGCTTAAGGTTACACAAAATGAAAACAATCTTAGGAATAGTTCTAGATTTTTTTGTTGGAAAAACTTCAAACTTTCCTAGCTGTGTAATTGGAAAATATGTCTCGCAAACATTTTAAAATTTCGCTAGATATATCAATCTATATTTTTTGTTTTATTTATAATTTTTTTATATATATCCTGATTTGTATGTGTAGGAGTTACAGAAATCGGTTGTGCCGCCAATTCTCGAAATCCATGCACCCTCGTAAATAAGTTGCATGTTAATAAACATGTACATGTGTCTTTAAAATTTGTCTTTGACTATGTGACTTTAATTAGTTTCATACAGAGGGGAATCTTGCTTTTTAAAAATTTTTAGAATATTACTGAACGTTTTATCGTTATAGTATAATTAGTGTTAGATGCATTTAGAAATATTTTGCAATACTTGTATTTGTTGAATTAGAAATGTATACTGAGTAATTCGTTACTTAGAATTTTTATATCTTATAATTAAGCCATTGTGATATGATATCTGTGGAATGTAGCAATCTTGTTGGGATAATATGACTAATTGTGTTTTGTTCATATTTTTTAAATAACAAATACAAAATATAATTGTATTTTTTATATTATTTTTGTTTTTTTTCTAATATTAATCACATTTTATATTATTAAGCAGTAAGCATAGAATGATGTGATAAATAGTGTTATATTTTATTATCTTAAGAATTTGGTATATTAAATATAACAATATTACTAATTTCAAATAAATACCATTATAAAGTTTATAATGTGGTATCTGCTTTTATTTTAGACATTAATTTTGGGAAGGACACGTTAATACACCAAAATGAAAATCGATCGCAGTAGATTGAAAAAGTGCACTTCTGAAGTGGTAAGTATTTTACAGTTTTTATTTGAATAAAAACGTTAATTTTTAAACATTATCAGTTGGACTTACATTACTTTTGACATAAATGTTATTTTATTTTTATCCAACTATGTAATTATGTATTAAATTTAATCTCTTTGGATAGATTAGATAATTTTATCTGCTATTTTTTTGTATGCATATATGACAAACATAATTATTTCAATTTATCAGATATAATATAAACAAAAATTTTGATGTAATTTTAGTTTATAAACTAATTTTGGTTGCACATTGTTTCTTAGATTACAAAAGCTTGAAACATAATTATTTAGATTTAATATTGATATTAAAATTAATTGTGTGTGTAATGTTTAGCCAGCAGAATGTCAGGCACTCATAAGCAAACTACGGTCCTGCTCGCACGCAGAGCTGCTAGAAGAACTAAAGCAGATAGATGCGTGGACATTCGGAAAGTGTGAATTATTTCATTGGATTGATGTCTTAGATCTCAGTGACAGTATTTTAGAAGAAGCTGCAGCAAGGAGTCTGGATAATCCATGGGAATTAGCATGTGATCTTCCTCAGAATCGAGAGGTTTGTTTAATAAGTGATTACCTTTATTAGCATTAATTAAATGTAGCTTTAAAAGCTAGCTGATTAAAAGGATAATTTAATATGATTATATCAACTTGACAGGCAAAAGAGCTGCTTCTGTGGGTTCTCCATTTCACAACATTGTTAATTGAGCATTCATTCTCACGGCATTTGTACAACAGTATGGAACACTTGGTTACTTTACTCTCAAGTTGTAATATGAACGTAGTCCTTGGTGTATTAAATCTTCTGTACATGTTTAGTAAACGCAGTAATTTTATTACACGTCTAAATAGTGACAAACGACAAGCTTTGCTCAGCAGGCTTATTCACCTAGCGGAGGTTAGTAACTTTATTTTATTTTAATATAATTTTAATAATTTATCTTAATACAATTTAAATTGATACAACTTGTATTAAATAATATCCTTTTACAGAGTTGGGGAGGAAAGGAAAACGGTTTTGGTTTAGCGGACTGTTGCAAAGAATTTCCAGAAAAAGTAAGCATATAATTATTGTATAACAATGAACGATATAGCGTAATTTTATAAATGATATATGTATTATACTTTTATTTTACAGCCATTTCCAACGAGTGCTACAACACTACATTTTGAATTTTATGCGGAAAATCCGACTGTAGCGGAGCCATCGGCAACTGGTACATCACTCTCTAGTACAAAGAAAGTTGGTCAAATGAATCTTGTAACATATATACATATAGAAAATGTTGATAAACTTGGAAAAACCCCAGCACAGATCATGAACGATCTGTTGAAAGTTTATAACGTACCTCAGGAACGACAGGTAAGGATGTGTAGATGTCCATTTTTTTCTTTAAATGACGCGATATGTATATACATGAAGAATATTCTTTAAAGCAAACATGTTATTTTTAGATGGCTCTATTGACGCATATAAGACTAGCGCATAGTTTTTCGGATTATCGAAGACGATTACAGTGCGTGCAAGCCCGGCTTCAGGCGTTATCCGTGCTTGTATACAGCAACGCGCTGCAAGAAAATGCGCACAGTCTTCTCCATGCAGGACTTCTTGAAGAGTTGGTTGAGTTGTTGGAATTACCGCATACTCATCTTGTCGAGATTCGTGCGGCAGCACTGCGCACTCTTACAAGCATCATACATTTAGATCGGAATCCACACTTCCCTAAGTTAGTATAGATATTTTTTTATCTCATAAAAATTTTTGATATCCTATGTGATATACTAATTCTTTTTTTAATGTGATTTCAGAAAACCAGGTTCACGATTGAATATGATTATCGATGTCACTGGAGCTAGCTCGTATCACGGGTTTCTGCCTGTTTTGGTTCGTACTTGTATAACAACGTTAACCTCGCCACAACCGGATGGGCAACCATTTCCTCTCCCGCTTGCGACAGCCTTGTTTAGTTTTTTGTATCATCTTGCAAGTTACGAGGCGGGTGGAGAGGCTCTTGTAAGTTGTGGCATGATGGAGAGTCTTTTGAAAGTCATCAATTGGCCAGGAAGTGAATTGGAGCACATAACGGTACTATTTAATAGAATGCTAGTTAATAAAACAGCTTTTTACAATTTGGTATTAATAATTAAAAGATATTACAATTTATTAAATTATTTTTTACTAATTTGTAAAATAGATTTAATTTTCTCTATTCATTTATTTTCTTTTCCAGTTTGTAACAAGAGCAGTGCGTGTCATAGATTTAATAACAAACATAGATATGCAAGGTTTTCAAACTCACAGTGGTTTAGCGAGCTTCATCAACCGTTTAGATATGGAAGTTAATGTATGTAGGAAAGAACAGCCGTTTGAAATAGAGCCAGTGCTCTATCAAGATGCTCCACAAATCTCGCGTGAAAGATCAGTGGAAAGGGAGGAAGGACCTTCCACGTCGCGCCGTGAACACGAAACTTTTGATGAACGAGAGGAATCGTCTAATCCCATGGAAATATCGGAAGATGAAAATACGGTTACTAAAGTAGATGAAAAGAGCGAACAGCAGCCAGATTATTCTGCTGCTAAAACCGGCAAAACATGCTTACCACAACGAGCGGCACTCTTAAAATCTATGTTAAACTTTTTGAAGAAGGCAATCCAGGATCCAGCATTTTCTGACAGTATACGACATGTTATGGAGGGTACATTACCATCTTCTCTGAAGCATATTATAAGCAATTCAGAGTACTACGGTCCTTCATTGTTCTTACTTGCTACGGACGTTGTGACTGTGTACGTTTTTCAAGAACCGTCGTTACTATCGTCTCTACAAGACAACGGCTTGACTGATGTTGTGCTTCATGCTTTACTCATAAAAGAAGTGAGTACAAATAATTTGTATTTTATAGACTCGCAGAATATTTTTTGATATAATGTTAAAAATATTTTTATAATAATTGTGTAATATATTAGGTTCCTGCCACTAGAGAAGTATTGGGCTCTTTACCTAATGTGTTCAGCGCTTTGTGTTTAAACCAACGCGGTCTTGAATCTTTTGTGAAGCGACGACCATTCGAACGCTTATTCAAAGTACTTCTCTCACCTGTTTATCTTTCGGCAATGCGACGACGACGAAGCGCCGATCCACTGGGTGATACAGCTTCAAATTTAGGCAACGCCATGGATGAACTGATGAGGCATCAACCAAGCTTAAAAGTTGACGCTATTGCGGCAATTATTAAGGTACTTATAAACAATAATGCACTTTCCAATAACTTCTTTTGTATTTTTATTATATTCACATTCTTATTTCTTTTTTTCTTATTACTTACTAGTTACTCGAGGAATTGTGTGTATTGGGCTGTGATCCGCGATATATATGCTGGCGTGCCGCTAGTAAATCTGAGAATTCACCATCAAACACGGCCTCTGGGAATCGTCAAACATCTGGTCAGTCAGTCGGTGTCGGAGTGGGAGACTCTGGTGGCGGCGGTGGAGGAGGTGGCGGCAGCAGTAGTGATGAAGAAGAGGAAGACGAGGAGGAAGCAAGCACGAGTTCACATCCTCAAAGAGAGGAACAACCAAGCATGTCACCTCCGCAGCCTGGACCACCACCTCAACCAAGAGAAAAGACCCCCATTGCTTTAGTAGAATATATTCACAACGTTATGAAATTTGTGGATGCTATACTAAGCAACAATTCAACTGATGATCACTGCAGAGAATTTGTTGCTCAAAAGGGACTTGTTCCATTATTATCGATTCTCGGTTTACCTAATTTACCTGTCGATTATCCTGTCGCACAAGCGGCTCAATCTGTAGCCTCAGTATGCAAAAGTATTTTGGTATGTATTTGATTTCTACATAATTACTTTTTCAAACATGCATGTTTTTAATGTAACTTTTATGGACGTAATTTGATCTTTACAGAACCTCGCACATGAACCGTTGGTACTCAAAACAGGCTTGTCTCAATTAAACGAAGTGCTAAATTTGTTAAAACCACTTCATAGTAATATGGAATCCCCTGGTGGCTCCGTTTTGTTACATGAACTTGCGTCGGCACCAAATCTGGAAACGGCATTCACTAGCGACACTGCTACGCCTTTGTTACATGCTATGAATGCAGCTCATGGATATGTAGTAATGTTTGTTCATGTTTGTCGTACCAGCCAAAGTGATATTCGAAATCTTTCTATGAATCATTGGGGTTCCGAGTTGGGCTTGACCGTTCTCAAAGGTTTATCGGAGCTTTACATGTCTCTTGTTTGGGAAAGTACATTACTGCTCGCGTTATGTAGCGAGGATATTATTCCGGCCGGTTGCGAATTTGGCAAGGAGGACATGGATAAGTTGATGCCGCCCGAGTTAAAGACCGAGGGCGAACCTTCGTCCTCTTGGTCCGCTACCGTATCCTCAGATATGGGAAGTAATGGGATGACCACAGCCATGGAAGCTCTGAGTACAGATCCTCCGCCTGTGCCGATGGAGGTAGACGATAAACCAAGTACAAATACTGACAGACCGAACAACTATCAATTGAAATATATCAAACCATTACTCGGCGCTTCTTCGAGGCTCGGCAGGGCACTTTCAGAATTATTTGGTTTACTTGTCAAGCTTTGCATGGGTTCTCCCGTAAGACAACGTAGAGGACAACAAATGCCTCTAACGCCCACGATGCCCTCTCAAGCAGCGCGTAGTGTCGCCACCGCGTTGAACTGCTTATTGACACGCGGTTTATCGTGGGATAAATTACCCCCGTCACCGATTCCCAAATTCAAGCTTACCTTCCTCATATGTTCAGTGGGATTCACCTCGCCGATGCTATTTGACGAGAAGAGGCATCCCTATCACCTAATGCTTCAGAAATTTGTCAAACTGAACGGTCAAAATGCATTTTTTTCTACCTTTCATTGGGCATTGTCAGGTGGAGGTCAATTTGCCTTATCTGAAGGACTGGAACATCCTAATTTACCCGACGGAACTGGTGAATTCCTGGACGCTTGGCTAATGCTGTTGGAGAAAATGGTCAATCCTAAAGCCATCTTGGACTCGCCCCACGTGGTCTCGTCAAAGTGTACAGGAATATATAAAGTATGCGAGACGTTCGATCCAATAAGATACCTTATCGATATTCACAAGAAAGCCTTCGAGGCGGTGATGCTGATGTGGGGCAAAAAACCGCTTAAAAACTATGGAGCTCGCATGACAGAGTCTATTTTATCGATTTTACGACATATTCTACGTGGAGAAAAGATCATCAAGGAACGCACTGAAAAAGAGGAAAGCGGAGACAGCGCGATAGCTAGCGGTAGTGGTGCGAGCGGTGTTGGCAGAAGCACCGGATCTGATCGTAGAGATGAACCAGAGGCGGACGTGAATCCAGAATATCTGAGACAATTGATGGACATGGGCTTCAGTCGAGCGCATTGTATAGAAGCGTTACTGCACACGATGACCGTAGAACAGGCGACCGATTATCTTCTAACAAATCCCGCAACTCTACGTAGACCCGATGCTCCAGTAAGCGATGCTAGTGGTCAAGGTTTGATTATGGATTTGGAATTGGCAGATGACGATCAAATAATGCACGCTATTGCCATGTCGCTTGGTGATACAGATACCCGCAAGATTTCGGGTATCGAAGAGATTCCCTCTCGCGAAACGACCATCACTGAGAGTATAGACGAGTTCACGCGTAGTGCGCTTGGACAGTGCCTCAATCTGTTGGATCTCATGCCGGACACGGTGTATAGGATTTGCGATTTACTAGTGACTATCACAAAAAGAAATGGCGACGAGTGGCGGGATGATACGTTACGGCAATTGATACGCGAAGTTGGTCGTTTGGTGGACTATTTAATCGACATCGCCGAGAGTCAGGATGAAAATGCTGGTGCCCGATTGGTGGAGTGTGAAGAGGCAAACAAGCTGTCCGGCCGTCTTTACCTCTATACTCTCTTCTTCGAAGGTTCCTTTCAGGAAATGAGAGTGCCGTGTGCGCTTATAGTAGAGGAATGCGCAATACTTGACAAACTTGTACGGCTGTTGGTGGTGAGTGAGGCTCCTCTCACCGCGAACAAGAATAGAATCGCTAAAGACTGCAAAGATACCAGCGCTGTGTTGAGCATGAAAACACCTAAGTGGTTAGCACCCTTATTACTGCTCATCGATCGCCTGGAGAAGGTAGCCACACTTACGCAGCGAAAGCAGATAATGCACAAGATCACGACCAGAGCGTGGAAATGGTTCGATTTAAGCACAGGGAAATGGACCCTATATTCACCTATGAACAATCGAATCATTAACGATGCGTATTGGGCAGGCGAGTCTAGTGTGCGGATATCGTGTAGTCGACGACGATATCTCATTACCTTCTCCTGCATGACTCAGGTAAACGAAGATAGTGATAATAGGCGGCCCATCACAATGGGTTTCAAGTTGAACACGGATAAAGAGGATGGTGGCTCGGGTTCCGATTCGAATATGGATACCGACGAGAGCCCGGTAGGAGAGGAGAGACGAAACACGGTGGTACAAGGATTGGATCCTAGTATAGCCCCAAGTATTGTACGGTAAGAGATAAAAAATCTATACATTAATATGATAGGTAATATTTAATGTGAATATACTTAGATCTTGAAAAAAAAAAAGAATATTACACAATATTAGTTTCTACGATGCTATATTATCAATAAACATTAACGCAATTCACTTTTTTATTTTCCGCAATGTTTTTTGTCAGCGTGTATTGTTATGAAAATACTTCCTGTATGAAATTGAATTTACTGTTTAAGAGCCTGATAAATATTTTATAAATATTGTTTATGTTACAGCGCGTGTGTAAAATTTTTGGCAATCCCAGTTGATCGAGATGCGTTACATGCTGTGTTGAAAGTGTGTTTACGGCTGACGAGAGATTATCGAAATGCGGAGGTGTTCGCGCGTGAGGGTGGTGTTAAGTTACTTCTTGAAATGACGCAGATGTGCAGTTTCACCGGCTGCATTAACCTATGTACCTTGCTTATACGACATACTCTTGAGGAGCCGCGCACGCTCCGTCTTGCGATGGAGAAGGTACTTGTGTTTATTTTTGTGCTGCAGTTTTGCTGTCATCCATCGATGTAACATTGCATTTGCTTGTTTCCAGGTAATTCGTGCGCGCACGCAGAGCAACATACCTCCCGCATATAAAGAAATACTTTTCATGACGCGACAAATCAGCAGCGCAGTTTGCCGTAATCCTGAAGTATATAAAGAAGTGTGCGAAAATATTCTTAGAGTTGACATAAGTTGCTTAAAAAGTAAGTTTCAATTAATTCATTTAGTATTCATTAATTCATTTGGATCCATTAACGTGAAATAACGATCACACTTTTGGCGATTTTATTTCCTAATTATATCTTTATCGTTTTACAGAAGATGACGTTGACAATAGGCTAGTCGTCAAAGCCTTGCCTCCTAGTCACTCTCCAGCATTACCGATGGTGGAAGAGGTATCTGTAGGTGTTATTCGTGATATGTTGAACGCGCTAATTAAACCAATGCCAGTGTCGTCAGATGACGGATCAGCAACCCCAACAAGCCCCGAAAAGAAGACCTCACACGCGACAACCTCATCGATGGGTAACGTGTCATCGTCGACGTCTTCACGACGAGATGGATTGAGGAATAATGCAACGACAACCAACGATCCCTTGGACGACGACGATCAAGTATCACAAATTATTCCTTTAAAGATTTACACCGACATCGGTAATAACAGCAAAGTGGAACCGGAGGAGGCAAAGAAGCCCATCTTAACAAAATCTGCGATATTGAAGATATTAGCAGAGGCTGTGAGATCTTACGGTGCTGTAGCTAGTCTTATTACCGAACATACATACAGAGCTGGACAAAGCGAGATGGTATCCGAAGACACGACAGCTTTAGCATTCTTACTAGATAAACTTTTGCCGATGTCACCGGAAAATTCGAGCGATCGAACGTGCAGCAGCATGGCGAGGATGTTGATCGCTGCTATAGCCTCTTGCAATCACTCGCCAGATGTACAGACGACCTTAGTGACGGAAGTGAAAGCGGCTTTGACGAGGACACTCGCGCTTCCGGAAAGTTCCGAGAAGCACGCACAGCTTCAGTTATTAATTGGACTGATCTCTACCATGATCGACAGTTGTCCATCAAATATGTCGCATACTCAACTGAGGGCCTCCTTAAGGGCCCATCAATATAACAACGTCAATTACATCGTCAGAATAATGCTGAGAAAGGGTATAATCACCGATCTAGCCAAAATACCGCACAGTCTCGATTTGTCAAGTCCGAATATGGCTGGCACTATTAACGCTGCGTTGAAACCGTTAGAGACTTTGTCGCGCATTATCAATCAACCGATGCCAGGTGCGGTCAATAACAAATTTACGAAGCCGAAAAATAGGACTGTCCAGGAAGAACCGATTGGAGAACAGACGGGCACTACGACCTCCGAAGCTACGCATGCTGTGGGCGAGGAAGCGAATGAGGACGCAGAGAACACTGAACACGATATCTCTGTGACTGCAGAAAGCTTGGAACCAACTTCGGAGAGCCAGGTACACGAGGAAGGAGACGAGGCTGCGCTGGAGGATATTATGGATCAACTTCTCGAGAGGTAGCGAGATGCAAATTAATGATTAAAATCAGATTTCGATGAACGTCATGCAATTCAAACAAAGTAAAATCGATTTCTCTGTGTTGATTAAAAGGTATCTACATAGCAATGACATCAACATGGCAGATAAAAATAAATCTTAATGAATATTACTGTGTGAAAAAATGTCCGGTACAATTTTATATATAAAGTATGCTCATATGTGGTACAGATATCGCATAGTGACAATGCCTTTCAAATGTCTTAACAGATGTTAGCAAAATACTTTCCTTGCACAAATTGTATTTTACGCGATTTTTTTTATGACACATGTAATCAATCATACAATTTATCAGTCGGTTACATATACTTTATTTTAAGCATGATATGCATTTTTTCCTGGCTGTTTATGTGTGTTTTTGCCTTCTGTTTATGTGTTGCACACGTTCGCGAATCTTTATTTGTTTAATAGTTCTTTAAGTTCATGAAAACTACAGTACTTATAATCAAGTAGTGTACTGTTTTCCAGGGATGTCTCGGCCGTGGCGGAAGAGCCATCTTCTCGCACACATAGGCCAATGGACATTGATGATGAAAGTCTCGCGATGCGCGACGCAGAGGGCGATTTCGATCCGACTCGAGATACTACAGTAAGAGTAACGTCGCTTTTTTTTCATTTTTTCTCATGTAATTAGCACTTTCCATTTTATTTTCTGAATTCACAATGAATTTTATTTTAGGAGGACTTAATGAGCTCCGACTCTGACTCCGATAGCAATCCATCCGATGATAATGAGGACGAGGTGCAGGATGATGAGGACGACGAGGAGGAAGAGGAAGATGATGGTAGATAATCTAACTTGATACATCATAATAGCAGCTGAAGTAGAAAGATCGTATCTTTTATCCTCACTCATGTGATTATTATAGGTGAAGAAAATGAAGAGGAAGAGGAAGAAGAGGAGGAAGGATCGTCCAATTATGAGGAGGATGGAATAGAATTTTATGAAGACGCTGGAGAGGGCGGCGTTTTTCGTATGTTTCCCTCTTCCGAACGCGATGGTGGTAATGTTGTAATGATACAACACAACATTGAAAATCAGGACATCGCGAATACGTCGACGCCGGTTAATACGCGACCTAGTCTTCCATGGAATACCACATTCCCGTTACCATTAGGTCTGTTTGAAGAGCCCCCTGCAGGTTCTGAGAACAACGGTAAATAGGAGCGAAAATAGATAATTACAGTCGGAAATTCCCCTATTTTTGACTAATCCGAGGGACCGAGCTACTTCTCTATTCTCGACTTCAGTTTCCCCTTCAATTTTCATTTATATTACAAAAGAATTGTTTTCACGTAGAATGAAAGCATTAATCTCATCTATATGTGTCACCGTAATCTCAGTTTACGAAGGCTGGTCGAGAATAGGGGTGTCGATATGAACATTCGACTGTTTTTTTTTTCTCTCCTTTTTTTCTTCTTTTGTCTTTCAATTAGTTTCTTGCATGATTGTAAGAGTATAATTGTAATAATTTTAATGCAGGCATCAGTACTCACCCACTGTTAATATCGCAAGGAAGTTTGGATACCGCAAGTACTAGAACACAACGTGCTCTGCGACACAGACGGTATCAGTACCTTCAGTTATCCAATCCACGTAGTTCAAATCCGCCTGTAATATTACAAAGGTATATGTTAGTAAAACTTCGTGTGTATTTCGTAAATATTAAATAGTACATCTAATTATTTAATACATATAATATAGACTCTTAGGCCCAGCTGCCCAGACCCTTCCCTTGTCCGCCAGTCAAGTTTTGGCGCAAAGCTTTAGAGACACGCGTGTAGTTGTAATGGATAACGGATTGGGAATATTCACTAACCAGGAGGAGGAACAAATCGATTATGTCGTACGTATATTGTACAATACGAAAATGTGTATAAACAAAAAGAATTGTAATTATGAATTTCAAATATTAAACATCATTAGGATCAGTCTGGCTATCTCTTTGGTCCGAGCCTTGCCGCAACTTTGAATAATATACCAACCGCGTTGCACTGGTGGATCGAAGAGAGCAAGCAGTTGGACGGAGATTCTCAGCCAGATTGTTGCGTTGGTAAGGACGAAGGAGTTTACGTTAATTGTGTATCTTTATATATAATATAATTTTATTAATTTATTTTTCGCGTTGTGAAAAGGTATTGTTCACAAGTTGATACCTGGACTAGAAAAACACAGGAATGCCGAGCTTGCCGAGCGCAAGGAGAAACGTAAAAAACAACATGGATCCGAGAAGGAAAATGAGAAGGATAATAAAGAAGAAAAAGAACGTTCGAATAATGCGGAATGTAAATATACTCATATTTCCCACTATACATAAACATTTCATGGCATATATTAAAACGATATATGCGACATGATTTTTTAAACTGCGTTTAATACTTTAGCCACGTTGCCAAGTTTAACATTGGATGAACAACGACCATCTGCATCAACCTCACAGAGAACCGACGTCACTCCGCTTGTAGCCGGAGAAGAGACTGCGGTAGAAACTACAAGGCAAGAACGCACCCCGGAGGAGGACATAATCGGTATAGCTGCAACGCGAGACCATTTTTTTATATTTATTTTTAATAAATGTTTTATACGCGTGTTTCTATGTATTTTTTACATACTAGATGTAACAGGTGAAATGGAAGTGACGGTTCAAGAGGATGAAGAGCGACCACCTCCACCGCCGGCGGAGGAACAATCTACGTCCGATAGTCGTGATCCTCGCACGGCAAATCGAAATCCCACATTAGAACTGGCTGAAAGTATCGTCGATTCTGTGCTTGGACCATGCACATCTGAAGCAACTATTAGATTAAGTAATATACTTATTATTTTAAAAATAATTAAAACTTGCCGTTTAAAATATTACACATAAAATATACATATTTCTTATTTTCGCGTTCTATGTCAGTCGAACATGAGCAATTACTTTAGAAATCAGAATCTTTCATTTAGACTGGTTAACTATCCTTACGTTAAGTTATTCAGATTCTGTGTACTAATATTCTTCCGTCATTAGACGTACACGTGTCTAATGACGAACCTACACATCTTACTCCAACAGGGCAGTCTGGGCGAAGTAGTGCAGAAACGACAAATGTTGCCGAATCTTCGTCTACTCGCATCACCGCTGGTCCATTGGTAGTAGATTTCGGTCAAGAAACTAGCGAGGATCTGTCGAGGGAAAGCAGTGATTCGGCCGATTGGATCCGCAGACTTTTGACGGACGACAGTCAATGTCGAGCGAGCGACATTGACTTACGGCGTGTTGAACGAAAGTAAATATTGTGCGTCATATGAGTGCAGATTGGAGCGATAACATGAATATCATTGTAGCGCTAACGTCGTTAATCAAGATCCGACGTCTTCAATCACAACTGAGACTACCACCGCGGCAGGGACCTCGGAACAATCGTCGCAGCAACCGTCGCAACAGCAACCACAACAGCAATCGAGTAATCAGGAACAACAATTGCCGGACGGTGTAGACCCGTCGTTCCTGGCCGCTTTACCCGAAGATATGCGCGACGAAGTCATTGCCGAACAGCTCAGGTTAATTGATGATCCTATCTGATTATCTTATTTATGTTTATACATAGAGGTAACGATATGTAAGTAATAAGTAATAATGTGTCGACAGGCTGCAACGTATGAGGCAACGTGCGCAGGCTTCTGTAGTCGAAGAACTCAGCGGACCGGTTGAGGTAAATCCAGAATTCCTGGCTGCCTTACCACCGGCGATACAGGAGGAAGTCTTGGCGCAACAACGCATGGAACAGCAACGACATGCGGCTGCCTCGGCAAATCCGGAGGATCCCGTGGATGCTGCCGCCTTCTTCCAAAATCTACAACCTTCTCTTCGACAAGCTGTTAGTATATCTCGAACTAATTTATTGTTTACTTCAACAGTGATGTTTTATTGCTGCTTATAAAATTGACGTTTATCTCTAGATCCTAACTGACATGGAGGAGTCCCAAATATCCGTCCTTCCACCGGATTTAGCTCAAGAAGCTCAAAATTTGAGGAGAGAATGGGAAGCACGTAATCGACACATGATGCAGGAAAGATTCCTTAATCATGTTACTCAAAACAACACTGCTCTTTCTAGTATATTAAGAAATTCTGGTAGAGGTAAGTTTCTCTCTACAGTTTAAATTACGCATAAATATTAATATTAACATAAGCTAATGCGTATAGAAGTATAATGATTATACATAATTGGTATTAGATGAGTTGCTTTCATACAAAAATCGCAATATATTTGTAGCTCGTGGAGGTGGTACTCGCTTCGCCATTCACGCAGTGCCACAAAGATCTCAATGGCCTTCCTGGGGTCCTCGCGAAACAAATATGGCTCACCAAGGTGCTGGCTTACGATTAAGAGGCCGACAGTTACTTGATCATGAATCAATGGCGTGCCTGCTTGTGCTGTTATTTGTTGACGAGCCAAAAATTAATACGCTTAGGCTTCATAGAGTGATTAGAAATCTTTGCTATCACGGCAGCACAAGAGAGTGGATAGTGAAAGCATTACTAAGCATCATGGAAAGAAGCAACGACGAAAATAAGGATATCATGGCAGATTTTGGTGGGAAATTTAAGAGGAAGGGATTATTAAACGCTGCCATGGATTTATGGTAAGATTTTCTTCACTTGGAAATTGAAGCCAACAATGTAATATCGTATTACTAATGTTTAATTTATTTTAGTTCCCCAAAGATTTTTGACCAAAGAAATAATACGCAATCGTGGCTAAATATTAGTATCGATGCTGCACTTGGCTGTAGAGCAAATGTATTCCACATAGTACGTCATGCTGGAAAGAAATCTGAAAGACAAGGTGGTAATATTATTGCAATTCATCCACAGGCAGCACCTACTGTTTGCAGGTCAGTGTATTAACTTAAAAATATTTAAGTTGAAATAAAAGCTGTCAAAAAATGCTTTCTTTTATTAAATTTTTAATAAGACATCTTGGATTTTGTTTCATTGAATTATAGGCATACTTTAGAATTGTTGATATCACTGGCCAAGAGTTTTCCTGGATATTTTGTGCCAATCAAATCTAAGGATATGGACGATAAAGATAACACTAAGGAGAAAGACGTAAGTGGCAGTAAAGAAGAAGCCGCAGCGAAGAACAAATCGGTGTCCAAAGTGGGAAGAAGCGATCTTCCAGATTTCTGGGATTTGCTTCTGAAATTGGATTCGTGTGCGTCTAAAAAAGGAAAGTCGGTCGCGAGGACACATTCAAATACGAATTTAGGAAGTGAGCCAGAACATGGCACAACAACATTTGAAGCTTCCGCATTTGGTCAACTTATTTCAATGCTCAATTGGTCTGTAATCAAGCGAAGCAGTCAGTTGACAGATAAGTTGCTGCGACTTTTGTCCTTGATCTCCATCGGCTTGACGGAAGTAAATCCCTATCGGCGACAAGAAGGCGGCGCAAAAAACAAGAAGGCGGAAGTCAATAAGGATCAGAGCGTTGCTGCACCGGAGGGACATCTTAAGTTAGCCGTGCAGGTTTTAACAAGTAAAAGTTGTTCCGAAGACGGACTTGAAGATGCAACTGCGTTACTCCTTAATTTATCTCATTGTCCTGATCCTACTAGACAACTGGTATGTATTCTCATCTTTACATCTCTACATTAATATAAACAGCGTTATATAAGTATGTTATTAATGATAAAGTATTAATATGCTATCATTTGTATCTCTTTCTCTAGATATTAAAATTACTTCTGGAAGGTGCGATGGAATTGGCAAATATGGTATGCGAACATATCAATGATTTGATGATGGAATTAAAAGTTTTAAATCGTGAATTAAGTCGAAGAAATTCCTTGGAGGACCAACCATCAACCAGTAGCGGAAATGGACGAGGGATTTTATTAGATAGGTAAAATATTCTTGTAACACGCAATTAAATATCGAAGCTTGTCAAATCTGTACACTTTGTGTTTTCGGGAGGCAAGATATTTGTTTATATTTAAAAAAAATTTTTTTTTTCCAGATTTACTAATGAAAATGTAGTTGTCACAGCACCGAGTAAAGTTAAAGCCGGAAGTGACCTTCAATTACCATCGATGGCTGCTCTTGTCAGTAAAACCTCTAGTCAGGCATTCTTTTTGAGAATACTTAAAGTTATTGTGCAAATAAGGGAAGCTGTGCGCTTAGCAAACACCAAGAAAACGAGTAAGATTTATATATATATATACATATATATATATATATATATATATAACGTCACTAAAACTTTATCTTGCGATAAATTTTTAATATTTCATTATTCACATTAACCTACAATATTTACAAATAAAATTTCTTTTTTAAGCTAATCAAACAACAGAGACAGCCATGGATACAGGCACAACGAGTAATGCATCAGAGACAGGTACTTTTATGCTTCTTTCTTATTTCACTATAATTCGCCCTACATTAATATTTATATTGAAAATTAACATTTTAAAATATATTAAATATATTAAAATTAATATATGTAAATATATTAATATTGTTACAGTCACCGATAATACGGACACTGATGTTCCTATGGATACAACGCAAGCAAATACTTTGATTCTTGATAATTCAAAGTCATCCTCTTCTCGCAATGGTAAGTTGAGCATATTGACGATTATTTTTACTATAATACTTATGTCTAAAAATACTTATATTTTTTCTTGTTTTTTAGACGAAGAGAAAACCGTACTTCCATTGCTGAGTGAGAGTTTAATATTAGATAGCTTATGGGAAACTCTTAGCGCTTGCTTACTTGAATTAGAATATACTCCTGATCATCATGCCGTCCTTGTTTTACAGGTAAATAATAATAAATTTAAATTTATCAAATTAGAAGATATCCCCTCCCTCCGTCCTTCCCTCCCTTTCTCCCTCTCTCATTGAATTATATTACTGATTATTATTACATTATTCGTTTACAAATATTACAGCCTGCGGTAGAAGCGTTCTTCTTGGTGCATTCCTCTTCAAGTACGTCTCGAGATCGAGACAGTCGTCTTAATGCGACTAGCGAGAATCGAGAAGTGGTACCAGACTTAGCACCAGTCTCTCCAATATATTCGGACAATGAAGGTACTTCTCAATCGGAAGCACCCACTAATGCTTCCTGGGATATCACACCACCACCGACGCAGAAAACATTGCCACCAGATCAATTAAAGTTCCTCAAATTTGCTGGTAAGTATTAACTAATGATAAATAAAAACCATAGCTGCTTTTATCAATTTAATATAACATGTATTATTCGTACAGAAACGCACAGAACTGTGCTCAATCAAATTCTACGACAAACAACTACACATCTAGCAGACGGACCATTTTCCGTATTGGTGGATCACACAAGAGTGTTGGACTTTGACGTGAAGAGACGTTATTTCAGAACGGAGTTAGACCGAGTGGACGAGGGTATACGTAGGGAAGAATTGGCAGTCCATGTTCGTAGGAGTCATGTTTTCGAAGATTCATTTAGAGAGCTTCATCGAAGAAATGCCGACGAATGGAAAAATCGTTTTTACATTGTCTTCGAAGGTACAGATTCCTACACTTATTTGATTAGTTTGTACGAGCTTCGTAAATGTTGATACTGAATAATTTTTATTTTTTAATTTTAAAAGGTGAGGAAGGGCAAGACGCGGGAGGACTGCTGCGAGAATGGTATGTCATAATTTCAAGGGAGATCTTTAACCCGATGTACGCCCTGTTCACTGTCAGTCCCGGCGATCGAGTAACATACATGATAAATTCATCTTCGCACTGTAATCCTAATCATTTGTGTTATTACAAATTTGTGGGTCGAGTAATTGGTAAGCATTTGATTTGATTTGTTTAATAAAGATGTTTTATTACACAAGTAAAAGATAATTCTACTATATCTTGACGTATTATTTTTGCAGCTAAGGCTATTTATGACAACAAATTATTAGAGTGCTACTTCACGCGTAGCTTCTATAAGCATATACTTGGCATACTTGTGAAACATACGGACATGGAAAGTGAGGATTATAGTTTTTACAAAGGACTCGTTTATCTTACGGAACACACTATTTCCGATTTAGGATATGAGCTAACATTTTCCACGGAGGTAAAGAACAATTATTTAGTGTAATCTTTGGTTTTATATATATTTTTTTTATTTTTTGCTAACTAAATATATGCATTGTTTCTAGGTGAATGAATTTGGCGTCAACGATGTGCGAGATTTAATACCAAATGGACGTAATATAGTTGTTACAGAAGAGACCAAACTTGAATATATTAGGCTCGTGTGTCAAATGAAAATGACTGGAGCAATTCGTAAGCAGTAAGTGAATTTTCCAAAATTGAGTAGAAAGATATTATTTGCTTTAACTATTTGTCTAATTATGTTCTTATTCTTATATTTTATATCTTCTTCGCTACAGATTAAATGCATTCTTGGAAGGCTTTTATGATATTATACCTAAACGACTGATCTCCATATTTAATGAACAAGAACTTGAACTATTGATCAGCGGCTTGCCTAATGTAGATATTGAGGATCTTAAAGCAAATACTGAGTATCACAAATATACTGCTACGTCTTTACAGGTACATTTTGATATTTTGTATTATCTTGAGTTTGGAAGAATTGAATTATACCATATTTTATTTTTTTCCACTCACAGATTCAATGGTTCTGGCGTGCATTACGAGGTTTTGATCAAGCGGATCGTGCGAAGTTTTTACAATTCGTTACTGGTACGTCCAAAGTGCCATTACAAGGTTTCGCCGCGTTAGAAGGCATGAACGGCGTACAAAAGTTCCAAATTCATAGAGAAGATAGGTCAACAGACAGGCTTCCGTCTGCACATACTTGGTGAATATACGAAAAGAGAAATTTTTTTAAATATTTTCTCATATGCCCGTATAAGCTGAAATTAAATCGATACAAAATTACGGAGCTAAAATTGTATTCTCAATTGCAGTTTCAATCAACTGGATTTGCCAGTGTACGAGACATATGATAAACTCCGTACAAATCTACTCAAGGCGATTCACGAATGCAGCGAAGGATTTGGATTTGCATAAGCTTGTTGGAGCGCTATTGTCGTATATTGTGTAGCAGTTTATCATACATGTGTTGTCCTGCCTGTTCAGAGTAAACGTTACAAGAATTCGCTCCTGTATAATTACGCGTTCATGCGTCCAATCGATGACATTCTAATGACACGCTTGGTCTTCATTCAAGATCTAATGAAAAACTCGTTTAACTCGATATATACATATAAGATGCACGGATATGTATATACATATAACTAATTTTGATGTAATTACGTGAGAATAATTGTCAATGATACCCGAAGGTAGGGGTTTATTTTGTTGAGGAAGATCTTGGAAGAAGATGCTGAGCTTAACGATAATTCCCAACAAGGAATGATAAGGAGAGATTAGAATTCAGTTTTATGATAAGGATAAGCTAAAGATAAGATTCACACACATAACTGTAATAGTTAGATTAGTTTGTCATAAGAAATATAATATAGGATGAAAAAAAAAATGTAATATACTGCACTTTAAAGTCAGCGATATGTTTTAACTGAGTCGGTTCGATAGTTTGAATAGAGATACAGCGGTGGTAACGGTAGCCTGGTTCTTCACCAGATAAAAAAAGCAGCAAAAGTATAAGTGGATGAATGTTTGTGCGAATGAAAGAGAAATAGAGAGAAAGAGATAAAAGCGAATGAGAGAGAAAACGGGAGCATAGAGAAAGAGAAAGAGAGAGAATTTAATCGAGAGATACTGAGCCTAATTAAAAGATTTCACAATACGAATGCTGTCCTTCCCTAAAAACTGTATGGTTGTACACACTATTAGTATTAATAATTATAACTAATTCTTAATTATAGTAATGATCATTAAATATCATTTTAATATTAATCATTCGAAATGTGATGTTAAACAAGTGTAATTTCTTTTTCTTGAAATCTAACAAAATAAAGTTTACAGTTGAACAGACGTTACTTCATAAACACATCGAACGGAACAATATTAGTGAAACACCGCACAGGCACCGTTATAATTATTACGGAACTCCTTACGAAATTGTTAGGGAATTATTGATTAGGGATCGCAGAATAAAGTGAATGTTGTATTTCTTATAAAAAAAAGCAGTCTCATTCTTTTGTTATTGCACAGAGTCCTTAATTGCTAACTTCCGAGTTTCCTGAGTAGACAGATATCAGTAATGCTGCGTATAATATGACGATTTTTAGTCTCCCTTTAAAGATAGCTTAACTTTATGTATTACCGAATAAATTATTGTTCGATTAATTACATGAAAATTAATGTATGTAACATGAAAATATATATTTCATATTTACAAAGTCGTATAAGTGTAATAATCTATATTAGCAATTAGAGCACTGTGATTCGCGACGTTCACAAGATAGTTCTATATACAACACTGCATATAACAATTTTTGTAAGTACGTCAAAATTTTCACAAGCAATATGCCATTGCACGTCCGGAATGTTATCACTGGCTGCAAAGGCCCATCCATAAGTGGAAGCAACAAGCATTGACGAAACCTTCGACTAAAGCATAGACATCTTCCATGTTCATCGGCATGTTAATCTCCGTGGATTTCCGATAAACGGCGCATAAATCCTAAAACAAACGTTAATGTTAATTTTTCGAAATGACTTTTCGCATTATCTATATTCTAAATTGCATATTTGCGTTCTACTCACTCCTCTCGATGTGTGCATATCGATAGTCAACATCATGAATGCTTGAAGAAGAGTCGGATGTAGTATAAGATGATGGGTAATATTCCCGTCAGAAGTAATAAATTGCTTATGATGCTCTTGATATTTATTTTGTAACACTTTGGACAACGTTTGATACCACGAAACTGGCTGGTTAACAAGCGGACCGAGCCTAGGATCCAAGTTCGAAAGAGGTTCGATGTGTGCTAACGAGCAGAGTTCTTTGAACTCAGTGTACGTCATCGAAGTCTTGTTCTCCAGTAGTTTATCCCAAAGTAAATGCGTTCGGCACTGCAACGCGCCGCGCTCCACCATGTTCATTATGTGTTGACGAGCAGCCTTTGCCTGAGCCATGATCATCTGTTGCATGAGCTGCTCGTGCGACGAGTAGTATCCGAGATAGTTCACCGATTCCTGACGAATTTGCACCAAATGTGGCGACGATGAGGATGACGCGTTTGAAACTGCGCTCGGGATGTTGGAGTTTTGTGCTAGGGGAGAATTTGGAACCGGTGGAGGCGTTGGGGCCGAACTATTATGAATGTTATAACTTGCTGTTTTGACATCAAGATCTTTAGTGATCACATCACTCAAGGAATCGAGACTCCTTTCCTGTTGATCGGCATTTAACATTTCCGTCTTGGAATTGCCTCTCACGAACGGTGGTATAGGCGAGATAGAATTGGACTCCACCGGACTCTCCGTGTGAGAGCTGGTGGCAGGCTTTCCAACGCTGTATACAGTTCTAAACTTGCCCAGCTTGTTATTCTCTACCTCTCTTTTTGGATATAATTCCCTCTTGCTCGTCAACATCAGATAATATTTTAAAGTGATTTCGGTCCTTTCGATTTGCGGCAATTGTTCCATGCGCGACACGATCAACGCTACGTCGAAGTCATCTATACACTTCGTATCGTGCGCGTCACAATAACTAACCGAGGGAGTACTTTGCAGTTTAATTAAGACATATTCATTATCATGAGATTCCTGAAATTCACCGGACATCACGAATACACGCATGCCGTATACTTTCTCGTGTGAAAGCAAATATGAGTATAATGTGCGTGCTGGTATCGCTATGTCGCGTATCGTTATTACGTCTGAAACAACAATGCCAAATAAATATCGTGTTATGAAATAGATGAACGCGATGTTAATCACCGAGGTTGCATTTTTCAAGCTTACCGCTGTATATCAGATTCCTGGCATAATTTGGTGCCTTGCTGTAATATTTGATGAAATCATCCATAAAGTGAGTGAGATGGTAGCCTTGTTGCAAGGACCACAATCCAGTTCCAGCGATGTAGGACAGAATACAACGCAGGTGAAAATCATATGTGAACGAATGCAAATGCATGTTGATTTGAATCTTGTCGCAAACGTCGACAAAGCTCAGTACAAACTGTAACAAATCCATTTTTAAACTATTTTACACACACACACACACACACACACACATATACATATATGCATGCAAATTCAAAGTAATCTTACCTGGTTCATCATACCACTACTCGTCTTCGTCTGCAAGCGATTGCACTCAATAATATGCAACTTTACGATGAAAAATGGTTGCGACAAGTGAACTTCAAACAGCAAAATGCCTCCCAACATCGATTTCTTGAGATAATAAGAC
Source organism: Solenopsis fugax (assembly GCA_003595255.1). NCBI lineage: Eukaryota > Metazoa > Arthropoda > Insecta > Hymenoptera > Formicidae > Solenopsis > Solenopsis fugax. The sequence goes on along the minus strand of QKQZ01055248.1, from coordinate 41,181 downwards.
TGTTGTTGCGCGTGCTCCTCATCTCTGTAAAAGAAAAATCCAACGCACTTATATATAAACATGTTAAATTTTAATTAGAATCCAATGCTGAATTTAAACAAACGTTTTATGCGATGGCTCCACTTGGATCGGATTGAAGCCCAGAATTTGCAGGTATTGCTTATATTCGGACAACATTGACTTGCAGAGCTCTTGATGCCACTTAGTCATAATCGCGCTCGTCGCTTCCTGTTTCGACTGTACTGCTTGCGACGACTGTTCGTTACCGTTCAAGCCAAAGTGAGATGACTGTGGAGGCGTTAACGAATGATCCCTCGTGGCGGCGGATTGCAAACGCCAAGCCGGCAAAAAGAGGAGGGGCGTGTGGCAAAAATGTATTAAACGTGAGTGTTGCTTGAACGTGTTCAAAGCGTTCAACGAAATCGGTATGTTAGATGTGCGGCTCTGCCACATCGCATACAATTTGTCCAGATCCTCTGCAAGTTTTAAAATACATCTCAGTTATGTTATCGTAATTATTTTAGTGCAGACAATTTGGCGGTCAGCGTTACCTTTGATTTTCTTTTCTCGATGCCGTAGATCCTGCAAATCATAAGCGGCTTTTACGATTGCGTCTGTCGTATTATGAAGATGCGTGGCGCTTGGTTTTGCATCACGCATTGCCTGACCGACTACTTGAACCCACGAAAATGCGTTATTCTTCATCGATTGCGCTCGATTACTCGATCGCGTCCAGTCTTTACTATCGGTATTCAACTGATTTGGAAATTTCGCTAGACTTTCCATATCATTAATTTGATAATATTGAGAATTGTGCTCTCTTTGCTGAGGTTCTCGGGTGAGCTTGTGATGGAATATACCCAATTTTTGCATGATTATGCTGGTATACAGACTCGATCTAGAGGAAAGCCATGTACCTAAACTTATCGTTTGTTTGATCAATTTTTCTGACTTTTCCTTGGACCAGTTGTACATATAAATGATAATCTGAAAATGTAATAAAATTTGATATAATGTAAAGTTTTTCATTTATTCGCAAATATTATCGTTACTTATTATAGTTACATGTATAATAAATACTAACATTGTCACTTAATATTTCAGCTAACAATATCCTCTGCCTAGGCACAAAATTTGATTCCGATATCAGGGGATTAAATTTTTGCAATTGTTTTTGATCTATAACATAAAATGGAAAAGAATTAATAATGGGACGTGTGAGATTTAAGTTAAGAATTATTAAACTTAACTGACCCTTAGGAGCAAGCAGTTCTGGATCTATCTCTTTACTCAAAGACGCTTTCCATTGATGAAAATTCCTCGCGATTAAAATACATTTGATGTAAGTAGTTTGTTCGTCTTTGTTAAACTCATGCGGCACATACACAGGTGAATTTGCGTTTTCCGCTGTATTTTCTGCTAAAGATTGATCGGAATTGTTCCGAATGCTATCAGACCACTTTGGTGCAGATCCAGCTTTATATGAAATGATAAATTGATTTAGGAATGGTTGTCGATCTTGCAAAACAAAAACTTTACTAGACGTGTCTGGATCCTGACTACGTATGAGATTTTGCAATTCTCTCACGATCACAGGAATCGCATGCCTATGGTGAATGATCACCTCGTGCTTTTTGACGGCGGGAACATTCATTTCTAGCGCAAACTGAAACCAGCGTGCTAGCGTAGTGTGATAAGTTTCATTCAATTTTCCTTTCTCGCCAAGCTCATATTGATTAATTGTTAAATTGTCAGAAATTTTTTGTGACTGCGATATCTTTACGGGTGTCTGAACCTCTTTGTCTTCTACTATAACTTCCTCATCTTTCGTTGCTGAAGGATTAATAACTATTGGCTCCGTCAAGGGAGTGGCTAGAAGATTATACTCCGTGACCAGGTCCCAGGTACCATGTTTCACGGCAGATGACAATTTCAAAATTAAGGATTCCAGGTTGACTCTACCTTGCTTCCAAATACGAAATTCGATCAACGTCTGCGCACTCGGTTTAGAATCACTTTTATGATCGTAAACATTGGTTGATACGATGCTCTCGAAATTCTCAACTGTTAACATCTTAGGAAAGTTCGACTTGTCGTTCGAGTCACTTGAATATGCTGAAGATTCTCCTTTGCTATCAGTGATAGCTAACGCGATGCAAGCTATACCTTTATTACCACTCGAATGGCTTTGATTGTACAAGAAAATGTCAGATTCGGATACTCTCTTTCTGGTACCATCTAATGGAGTGTAATCTTGAAAATGATAGTGCGCGCCGAGATCCGTATATTTCGGTGTATACAAAAATTGCAATATATTTTGTCTTAAGTAATATCCTAAGGCATCCATATATTGTAAGCAATGCGGCTGCACCGATAATTGTACTATACACTCAGGAGATTTGTATGGTTTTTGTATGAAATGCACATCTGCCGGTGTTAGCTTGCACATCGGATTACGCGATAACATTACAGATAACACTTCTAGCACCGCATCATCGAGACGATTTTGCAACACTTGCACTAAATCCCGTTTGACTTCCGGACCGGCTTCCGATATCCCATGTACCATCAGTACAATCGAATCGCCAGTTCTGTTCAAGATATCGGATTCTTTTTCGCCAAACGAACGAACTCTAGGTCTCGTGTCGTTCGCTATCACATGATCGTTCATCTGCCCGATGCCTTTAGCCTGCGATAGAGATGCGATGCTGTTGCTGCGCGAAACAACTAATTTCTCATCGCTCTCGGACAATTTATTCTGCAGAGGTTTAACGTCGTTCGTTTGTTCATGAAGCCGCAGATAAAATACATTCTCGTTATTTTCTTGGTATACGAACATATTATTTCGATTATTAACGGAGAGTCTGTTAAGCACGCCGTGCAACGCTTTGATTCCTCTCGACAATCCAGATCTTCCGGGTCCGGTCTTTAAGCGAGGATGCAGATTGAAGGGTTCCTCCCAAATAACAGGGCATCTGAACATACCTGGTGTAACATTCAAGGTTGCAGAACTATGATTTTGAAAAAGATTTCCTGATTCACCACCAGTTTCTCTCCAGGTATTATAATCTTCGGTGGATTCTGGTTCCAATAGTGAATCGCATATGCGGGTATCATGCAGATTTTGTAACAGTAAATATTGATTTACTCGCCGACATATAGCTTTAATTTGAGCGAGTAGCATCTTCTGTATTTGCAAATAACAACTCACTTCTGGCGAGGACAGTTCTAAGAATCTATGTAATAAAATTGTAATGTTATAAATTTCTTTCTCGCTTATATTATATGTAACTGTTGTTATATGAAAACGCGACTTTTAATTTACCAACCTGCAGTGAAAATAGACATTAACGTGACTACTTTCTACACTCATGATTAACCAGAAATTGGGTAAACAATCTCTACGCTTATCAAGATCTGTCAACCACTGATAATCATCCTCAGAATTACTGCTATCGCCTTCATATCCATCATCCGTCCCATGTTTCCCTTCGGCTAGACTTGATATTTCAGAGTAATAACCCGGCGCATCTCCAGAATCTTGCCCGTTTATTTGAATAATATTAGTATTTATTTCTTCCTCCTCCATGTTTTCAACGTTCTCGTCTGTAATTAAAAATTTGTAATAAATAAAAATCTTAAAATTGTTTTAAGTATATTTCAAAATATTTAATATGTTTAAATAGGTGACGTATTGATATCTTCTTAAAAGAAATATGTACACTTTATATTATAATCAATAAGTTGTCTAGTTACCGATAATACAAGATCATTTACCGTTTTTTGATGGTTGTTCCTCTACATCTACGTGTGATGCATCCGCTTCCATATCACATACTATTGTTTCTGGTTTCTTAACGAAGTAAAATAAATCGGCTTCTTGGCAAATGCAGTACTTGTCAATCTCAAGATTTTTTAACTCCTTCAAAAATTTTGGCGCACTGCTTTCCGATGGGAAGACAAAATGTAAAGGTACTTTATCCATCAAGCAACTGGATCTTCCAGTGGATTCTGATACGTGCTGTGCTATAAACTTTAACGTGTCTGCATTCGGTGAAGGGTGATCCAGAAATGCTGTCGCAGTTTCATCTCGCAATAACCACTCGATCTCATCCTTTAAGCTGATTACCGCGTGATGCTGAGGCAATTGCGGTTGAATTCTTTCTTGTACCAATTCAGTCTTTGAATTTGTACCCGGACTGCTACCACTCGGCATGCTACCAAATGTTGAAGCGCTGCAGTAAGATGTCGTTCTTAACGAGGGATAACGTTCTAATGATACTTCCAATACTTCTCTTGGAAGGCTCAAACAAATAATGTCCAAAGTAACTTTCAGATCGTCCAGGCTTAATTCAGCAAGATTTCTTTCCTTGCCGTCATTAATCCTTTGAATAATTTCGGTAAAGCAAGTAGGCATCAGTTTAACAGGTATACTGGAAAGTTCGGAGCGGAAACGAATCGAGCAGCTTAAGTGTAGGAAAAGCGGCTGATCTTTCGTGTTCCACGTGTTTTCTTCGTCGAAATCGCTGATAAGCGAGTCCTTGGAGTTGGAATGAGATAGCTTCTCGTTATGCAGATTTGTAACCGGCCATGTAATATTGACAGCTTGACTTACTAATAAATAATAATACATATTTTGGATATATTCTATAATATGAGTTTTTGTCTTTATAATGGAATATATATTTTATCATCTACCTTGATTAGAAGAATTATCTGTTTTTGGAGCTGGCATTTCAGAGTGACACGTGAAATCGTCTAAATCGTCGTCGCTATCTGTTCTTTGTGACACCACTTCCTAAGAAAAACATGATTTTTGTAAAATTATGGAGTTCGCATATTATCAATATTATACTGCAAAATATACAAAGAAACGAACCATTTTTTCCGACATCCATGACGGTAAACAGTAATAAAATTCTGGATGCGCGGGTACAGGCCTAAACGCGACTGCCATAATCCTCTTAAATTTATTTTTGATCAAACTGTGTAATGGTTTAACATCATTGCACGCGGAGATTTTTAATTGATTCAACAGATCACCTTCTGGCAACATGCTCAAATGTCTGCACACCGATCGTAAATAATTTGTAATATTAATCTCAATCAGGTTTTCCTCGCATTGTGCTACGGCGGCTTCCATATCCTCATAGCTTAATGACTGTTGCAATGCAAGTGACTTATAAACTGCGACCACATAACAATGACAATGCGCTAAACTTAACAATTTGCAATGTTCCATCAAACTTCGTTGATCTACCATAAAAAATAAATCTTTTTAGAAACATATAATTATCAATATTAATTTTTAGCTTTGAATAATGCAATAAGGCAATGCTAATAAATTGTTTAAATTCTTTAAATTGTATATTTCTTCTACATTGTTAACGTTATATCTCAAAAAAATTTGCCTACCGCTAGAAATATTATCAGAATCTTCGCTCTTCGGTTCCGGGGATGAAGGTTTTGTGTTGCTTTCTGATTTCAGACTTACGAAATCCTCGGAAATTTGCTCTCCGATCTTGAAGGTATGATCCTGATAGATATCTTTATTCTGAGGTGTTTGCAATTGACCGACCAACGCATCAATTAATAATGCTAATGAGCAATCATATACGTATACAGGTATAATAAGGCTCCCCTCATTGTCGGCGTTATCAAAATTATGATCTACATTAGCTTTCGACGTGCTATTCGCAGTGGTAGATTGACTAGAAATTTTTGACTCTCTGCGTTCCAATGTCACAAAGTCAGGTAAGTTTTCTGAACATAATGTTGGAGACGATACCTTTTCATTCATATCTAGGTCGAAAATATCAGAATCGCAATTCTTTTCGGAATTGTTACTTGTGTAATTATCGCCTGTGTACATTATCAGGCGGACATCTTTTTCAGTTGCTGGTAATATTGTGATAATGACGTGTGTCGTACTAATTCCTTTAACGAAACATTTCCACCTCGGATAAATGTCTGATGTGTCATCTCTACAGTTTTTTTCTAAAATAGATGTTATACAGTACAAAATAATTTTAAAACGCTTTGGAATATTAATTATAAAAATATAAAAAATGCATTACAATAATATAAAATATTTATTAACATCGTAATATGATAATTGAAGAGTCTAATATTGTACCTCTTTGCATAAAGAAAGGTAACGGTGGAATATTCTCGCGTGGCCTACTAAGAAGCATTCTAGTAAATTTTTGCGATTCTGCCGACGTAAGCAACAGCTCTTTATTGTGCAATTGTTTCATATGTTCCAGGAAGTTTCCCATAAGAATCCTATTTGCACTATCTCTATCTTCATTGACACGTACAGGATCTGACAAAATAGGATCGATTACTTCTTTTCGTTTCCCTTTCCTACTCGTTACTTTAGAAAATAAATTCCTAACCATCGGCGAACATAGAGAACAGAAGTTCCGCCTGCTGACATTTTGATAAAATACTCAGAGTATCGAAAGAGAAGTACATAGGATGTATTCTCTCGTCGATGATCGGCGTCGCCTCGAAGGGCTCAGTTGGATTTGGACATTCCGCGATACGATCTGTAGACGTGCCCACACCATGATATTTGATTCCTTGATGCGCTTGTCCGAACACAATCTCGGTATCTTTTTCCACTGGTGTTACTTGGCACAAGAGGCTCAAGTATTCTAGGGTCAATAGAGCGTTAATACACTCCTCGTCTATTCGGGCAATCTAATGGGACAAAAAACAAAACATAGTACATTCGATTTATAAAAATCATTTTAATATTACATGCAATATAAATACAAATAAACTTATGTGTATAAGTAACATTCTGGAAAAATTGTGTGCCGGATATAATAGCTATCACATATTCAATATTATAATAAGTTTTTCTCATTCCTTTCTCTCTCTCTCTCTCTCTCTCTCTCTCTCATAACAAAAAATATATTTAAACTATATTTATAAAGAAATGTAAATAGTAGAGTCAAATATAAATAGTAGAGTCAATAAAAATATGATAGTTAGAATCTGTCATAGAAACATGACAGTTTTACACGCAATTTAAAAACGTAACGCAAATTAGAGATATAAAAATCATCATTGTGCTTGCAATTTTAAATTTATCGAGCGTATAATTAAGTCTTAACATACGATTACGAAAAACAAAGTTCTTGAACAAATTATATTCTATTTGCCAACAGCATTCAGTCGCTCAGCGATTAACGGATAATTACATTCAAGCTCGCGATAGGTGAGTATCCTCAAGCAGGTGACTGAGTCGCACAGGATCAAATGTCAATTCCGATGATCACGGGGAATCAGGAATAAGTTGGAGGAGTTGAATCTCACTTTCATACAAAGCGCAGAGACCACTTCTCCACTTGAACCGTGACACCCGCTAGACACCAAGACATCTTGGACCGATTTCGGCGTAAAAAATTTCACCGGTGGAACAACACTGTGACCTACGACTGCGAGACGACGTGAAGCCGCGTAACCCTGAGCTGGAAGAGTTAGATCTGACAAGTTATGAAGACCTACTGGTCGCTCACTGCCTAGATCCTCACTTCCAACTGAGAGTCGCGCGAATACGAGGATTCTGAAGAAAACACGAAGAGCAGACGATGATACAAGATGCGATCCACGTGCCTGTCCCAGAGGCGATTGAGGTCCGAATTCATAGATGTTTTTCAGATCTCAGATCTCAATTAAATCTTTGTCTCGCGTATGGTAACGTAGTAAGCAAGACAAAGACAAATTTGAGATCAGAGATTTGAAAAACGTCAATGAATCCGGACCTGACTATTCTTCTTCTCTGGCCTTAATCTCGTACGAAGTCACCTGATGATAAGACAAAGACTTTATCCCGCGAAGCTCTTCGCACAGGTGAGCGGAAATCCAGTTGGGTCATCTTCTCGAGAGAGGATTACGAATAAAATTCATCACCGAAATCGGACAAGCCCTCAAGGACGACGTTCGCGCGAAGGCCATGCTACGACTTGATCGTGTGACGGAAACCGTGATCACTTCCAATCTGCGTGCGAAACGTGATAAAGAGTCGTCACCAGGGATTCGGTGATAAGAGACTTGGGAGCACATATAGCCGTGCTGAGGTAAACCGAAGGTGCGTTATTGTAAAATTACGCGAAAAAGATAATCCGATCACTAGTGAGCGCAGGGCGCGTATTGGGCTCTATATATACCTGAGGCAACTGATAGGAAAACCTCATTCCGAGGACCCTCATCGATATCGAAGCCACACCCCGATAACGATAACGATACGTAGTGATAGACATTTTTACGTTCCCTGTTCTCCATTTCACAGGCCGGAAACGCGAGTCGAAAATGAGACTTTGCGTCTTTCAAGATTAAGCAGTGTCTCCTCCTCGCTGATGTCTTTCTGAGAGATGCATGTAAAAACTTAAATGTAACAACAGGAACCTCGAATTCTAATCTTCTTTCAACGGAAATACGATATAAATTGGAAACAGAAAAAAATTCTGAGGAATATACTTTCTTAGGCGATTACGTTCTTGTATGGAAACGCAAATAGTTAAATGTTTGCGTTATTCATGATGCGATAATGACTTCTGATGACTGACACTGTTCCATCGTTAGCTTTTATCCGTAGAGCCGATGAAAGATAATCAGAGAAAATGTATGTTACACGTGTGCAGTCCTTTCCAGCACGATTATCGGATATGACCTTTAGATTCAGTCGGAAAGATCTACAAGAACTCCGAAATTCAAAGACGATATATGCAACGTCACCATGTAAATCCAATTCGTAAAATAAGCGCATTCATTTTCATTTTAATTCAATCCGATTAATTATAATGCGAATGTTAGAGCTGCACATAATTTGCAAAGTCAATGAATGTGCTGAAGACACATATGCTAATTGGTTGAGAAATAAAAATTACGCTTTATTAAAGATTTCTTTTGGAAGAATAAAGTCGTTAATCAACTAGATTATTTGTATGAATAAAATATAATATACAGAATGTATCAATGTTGGCGTATCTTGAAGTTTGGTCTTCTGATTAGCACGTTCTCCGGGTAACGAGTGAATCAGATAACGGTTATCTAGTTAACGTGAACTTATACGGGAATTATATTCGTATTACGAAAATATGTGTGTGATACAAATTACAATTCAAAATATATTTATAAAAAATTTAACGTTTCTGTATTAAAATAAAGAATTACAATAATTAACCTATAATAAAATTTCTAAAATTTTAAGATTTAAATAATGTAATATAAATTAATGAATCATATTTTAAACAGCTGTAATAATTTCTTTGTATAAGATTTATGTTAAAATACATCAACGCATCTCTCAATTGGTTTATAAACCACAATGTTAAAAGTAGACGAATCAAGAAAAATACTACTTAACAAAATTTATATAATGTGTAAACTCTCACTTTCTTCTCTCTAATTAATGCGTGGAAAAAATTGCAATAAAATCGTATTGCGATGATAGAAAGCATAAATATCTTTATCCTTATCGTTCTTCATCGTGAAATGACAGTGCATACATGGATTTTATAAGCATCTCTATCAGAATTGGAAGAAAGATAAGATTGAAGATAAAGCTACATTACATGCTATGCCATGAAGTTAAGATATTTACGCGATTCGTTCTATTGCATTGCTTTCAATTAAATTATTAGTTTAATGTTTTTTCTTTTATCACAGCCATTTGTTCAATGTTCATATATGTATGATATTTCATCTTTACAATACTAGATATAAAAATTATATAACATTCTATATAGGAAAATACTATGAATTGTGATATAAACTATTCGTGTAAACATGTGTTACGAATCAATAGACCTATAAGTAATCGCTAAACTAACAAGATTTTCTTTAGACGTTTCTAATGTTTTAGAAGATAGGAATTAGGCAAGAACACGTTTCCGCCGAAACTTCGAGAATGCGGATGGACATACATACATACATACATACATACATACATACATACATACATACATACATACATACACACAAACACACGCACACGCTCGCATACACATACGCATAACATACGTTTACATGCTGTAAAAGATGACAATTCAAGTTAGAAGCAGAGATCATCAGCTATCGCTGAGTGATATTTGCCGTAAGATAGATTTAGTACCTAGCAAAATAAAACACTTTAGACGACTGTACGTCAGAATAATTTTTTTGTTACCACACACGCATTATCAAGTTAGCTCAAGATAAGAAGGATAGGAGTTAATGCCGGAAAGTGGTCGTCCGTCTCAGAAACTTGTGAAATCAAAATAGAGTTATCAGGATTATGTATTAACTAGTTTTATATAAGCAATATTTAATATGAATATGTGAATAAGTGATTTTCAAGATTGAAATGGTTGTTTATATGTTGCAACAACCAAGGAAAACAAGTATGCAAGATATCAGGCACAGAATTTTCTTGGAATATTATTTACGATTACGGATATCGTCAAAGATTACGCGATAACACAATAAATATCAATGATTAGTATTACAATTTTTAATATTTCCATTGCTTTATAAATTACGTATATATATTGCAAGTATATCGCAGAAGTATCGAATGAAGATATCTTATCATTCTCGAGACGTTCAAGGAATTAATCGCGTCTTATCAATTTAAGCAAGCTCATAGATGTGTTTACTGTAGATTAAAACTTTATTAAAATGGATGGACTAAAAATATATATAGATATATATACTTTTTACTACTAAATTAATTTGTATCAAATGGATCATAAAGATGTTATATTCAATATTTATGTTCTAATACTTCAATATTTATGTTCTAATTTATGTTCTAATTTTTAATTTATGTTCAGAAAGACAATAATCAGTATACTATAGCCTAATAACTTTTATTAATTGATAACTCATAACTAAAACTTTTATTAATAGCATAATTGTACTTACTGCATCTGGTAGTTGATAATACTGCAGAGGATGCATGTACATAGCAATCGATTGCATAGGCATTTGTACACAGCCACATTGAGGTTCAACCCAAACCTCCGTAACAATTTGAAAATCGCTGTATTCTTCAGATTCTTCAGTCCACACTTCCGCTTCAGCGATACCTGACATATAAAATCACTTGTTTGTCGCAAAAATAATCCTCTTATTTGATAAATACTCTTACCTTCTTCCGTGTCTTCATCGGTACCGCTATCGCGTTCTAATGCTGCATTTGGCACAACATGTGGCGGGAACAAGACGTATTGAATAATACATGGATAAGAATTCTCATCATTCCCGAAGCCTTGCATTTGCACTTCTAACACCATGTTTATAATACCAGCTGCCGAATACGCGAAATTAAAACCTTCTCCTAGACGTATTCTGCAAATAGATCAGATCTTACTATCATTCTTGTAATTCCCGTAATACACCACTGTGCGAATGTATTTACTTTGTAATTGTAGAGAGTATTCTCGCGATCGCAGTAATATTTAGTCTGGATAATGTAATTCCCGGGATGGTCTGAACGAACGGCCGTTTCACATGCCACAGCCAACGATTGTGATATAAATATCTAGACAGGGTAGTTGTTAGACTACCTCCTAATAATCCCAATGCGGTCCTGGTGCAAGTTGGCTGAGTTCCATCAGGAAACACCACCATACTCAAATTGCTCGGTATACGCTCGTATCTTACGAGAATTCGCTCGAGTGATTTATGTATTATTGTGCAACAAGGAATCTCACGTTGCTCCGTCGGTCTATTTGGCAAAGTGAGTTTGGATAATCTATCCACGAGATCTACAACTACATTATGGCGAACAACACCTTCGGTGCCGCCGGCAAACGCTATATTCAGTACGACGCAGAGTGCTTTGCAATTAATGCGAATCAATGAGAACGACACCGGTGGCTTTTCCGCCTCTCTATATATGAACTGGACGTATGTGTGATTCTCGACTAGTACAAAAGTCGCCCAATTTTTCAACATAGCATACAGTACGGCCGCCGCTTGTCGGCTCTGAACGCATTGAAAACGACCGCTTTGATTTGCTTGATGAAGATGCCTTGGTAATGGTCTATCGTAAGCTAGGATCAACGTGATCCTCTGAGTGTGCATCCAACGTGCCCACTGAAGAGGATCTAAAGAGACAACTGGTTGCCATATCTGTCCAAACTGTGGACAGGCAGCATCGCTATAAAATGATAATATAGTTAAATTAAATTATAATTTTTCTTTCTTTATCTTGAATAACTTTGTCAATTATAGCCATATCACATTGATATCGTTTATATAAACAAATAAAAATACCTAAGTTGTACTGTACTTGGTGATGGATAGGACGACAAATAAAACACAGGCATTCCGCTTCTAATAGTGTCTGGTACGCTGTACCAAGTCCATCCAGATCCTGGAAACCAGCTAAAGTGCGCTAACATAGTGTCACTTTCGGTTAACGATGTTAACGCCGTCCAAAAACGAGAAATGACACCTTGACGATAAGGCGAATTCAATGGTTTCTTTGAAAGGCATGTAATGTCATGTAAAAATTCATATGGCGCTGAAATAAAAGCTTATTTTAACTCGGACTACATATAGACGTGTAATTACGCTACTCAAAAAGTCTCAAATTATATATTTTCTACCTTCTATAGTAATGATATATTGTATCACATTGGATAAAGATAATGATTTTGAAGACCATGGACATGATACTAAATATTCTAAGAAAACGTTGGTTTTCCATAATAGCACGAAACTTATTTCAAGAATGTCGTCTCGTATACTAGCTCTTTTTATCAAGTAGCCCTCCCTCAGACGACAACACAGCAGACTGCTTAAGGTACAAGTGACTTTGTCGTCGATTTGTTTTTTTTTCAAGAGTTGACCACTTTTATGCTCATGGAAGTAATTATTTTCAGTTCTCCAGCAGTGACGATCCCATATATCATCGTTCGATAAGTCTCGATATAATTGCCAGCACAAAAAATGTTTATGATAAAAATTCATATCTGTTCCGTGCTCAGGTATCTGAAGATAAAGATAGTTACATTGCAATTAATGTTGCTGCTAAGTAGTCAGGCACAGTGATACAGATTAGAAGTCTACGCACCACGTATGAATTGAAGGACATATAACTACCGAGCGTAGCCGCGGCGATAAAATACAGCAGATCTTGATATGATACTAAACCGTCTGCGCAATGTGGATCATACGCACTGCCTACACGCAAAAAGCTACACGCGACTGTTGTTGCGCGTAATTGCTGTATGATAGAATCTAAAGTGTAAGCATTCTTAATTCCGACAATACCATCCGTGACAATTACCATATCTGAAAAATGTTTCTTTCTCTGTACTCTTTATTGTCCGTAATACTATTGTCTTGCATACAGCGTATACATTAAATAATCCATCAAGTATGATCACATAAACTGCGAACTTACGTGCACAGCTGTGTTCAGGTAAAAGTGTCAGAGCCAGCATCCCATATCTCAACATATTTACAAAACTGGCTTCTGGCGAAACTATGGAGATATTACAGTTATTTTTGTTCAAGCAGTTGCTACTTTCCTCAAAAAGCCTCCCTACCAAACGCTCGCTCTCCGCTCTTAAATTTTCTAACTGCTGATTAGCTATGGCTGTGACAGTCGCTACTCTCTCCTCTAACAGGTACAACTGTTTCTCTATATATTGTGTTAGAGAGTTCACGTTATCCACAGTGATCAGCCATCCTTGTACTAGTACTTGTTGCGCCGGACTTGTGAAGAACGGCGTATGAGCTATCACAGTCACATAAATTTCAGGTTGCATCACACGCCTGCTGCCTGGTATCGTAAACTATAAACATACAGTGAATTAAGAATTATTTTTTTTTACATGTATTTGTAATGTATCGAGAATAGGATACTCACGGGTCTGGTTATACCCTCAAGACACCGTTTCGTCGCCAGGCACACCTCATCAATGACAATCTCTCCGCTTTGTACATCCTAAAGTAACATTTATTTTACCACATGACAGACACTAAAAGAAAGTTAATATTCCATAACAAAATAATTAATTTCATAACACACTTACAACAGTGGCAAGTGACGGACTTAAATCTAAGCTAAAGACCATCCTATATTTATGTGCCAGGAATATGATCGATGTCGTCGAAATAACTTTATAAAAGAATTGGTGGCTGGTATCTATAGACCATGTGTCAGGTTTATCCTTCGGCAGTACCGACACTATTTCGAGTTCTGGTTCCTCCTTACTCTTTATACTTGGACATTGTATACTTATCACAGAATCCAAATGCTCCAGTAGCCATTGAGCTCTCACATTGCGAGAGATGGGAAAGCCCTTCTTCATTAACAGAAAGATAGTCTCTGCTTCTAACACAGTTCTATCCTGTACAAAAAAAAAACTATAATTAATGAGAGTAGTAATTACTGCAGTAAATCTGTTTCTTTTACAGCTAACCTAGCGTACACTCTCTGTATTTGAAGTGAAATAGATATGTTTAAGATTTGGCAAAAGAGAGAAGAGAAACTCTAGTGCAGTTCAGTGCAGCAATAAAAAACAAATCTAATAATTCTGTTTTTCGAACGTCACACTTATTTTCGGAAGATTACTTTAGATAACATGATAAAAAATACTACGTTCAGTTGAAAATTGTAAAATACATCATAAAAATATTATTGGAAGATACATTTTGTTAAAAACTCCACGTTGCTGTCACCACACTGACAGATATCGAGGCGCAGAAAGAGGTTATGTCCGCTCGCGTCGTTGGAGATTAGAGACGAGGGAAGCTATAGGGACGCGACTAATGGGATCTTACCTCGTTCCTCACACTGGCCATCATGAATATTATGCCTACACACGTTCTATCAGTCTATCATTATTACTAAAACCATCGAATTCGCCAGCAGGTCATCAGCATGTTGGATCGAAATTAAATCATCGCGACGCGCGTGCAGCGCGGGACATTGCACTGTACGCGACCAAGGAAATAAATTGCGCGTCTGCTCGGCCAAAGGTCACATTGTTGTGTTTTCCGCGACGTTCGCGTATATCCGCAGGGTGATAAACATAGTTTAACATAACCTCACGCGAATCGTGCACGCGCCACGCGATGACGTTTCGCCGCGTGTGCGCCGTGCGCATAGATTGCACGCGAACAGGATCTACGCGCATGCGTGTATTACGCGGTGCGTTTGAAACAATCGCCAAACTTACAAATTCTTCACGAGAGACTTTAGGCACTACGTTAGATATTAGGAGGAACATTAGATATTAGGAATTAAAACAGAATGTTTCCTCAATGAACATTAAACATAACGCACAATGGATACAATGAAATGTGAGGCATATAAATGTGCAATACAAAATATAATTTATTATTTATGTATAGTGTGTTCATTCAGAAAACTGATTCTAAAATTCTAATTTCTATTTCTAATATCAAATATTCCTCAATTGTGCGCACAGCTTACGCGCGAATGCGTAGAAAGTGATAAAAGTTATAATGCGCTGTAAATTATTAGCCATTCATATGTTTCGATTAGCGCTCTCTGATTGCGGGAAATATTATCAAGAATATTTGCGATAAAGTGGCGCGTCTCGATTATCTCTTCCGTTTTTTCTTTCTAATCGGTATACGATAAGTAAGGATACCGTTCCATAGCATAGATTTTTCGCGTAACCAAACAGAAGCTTCTACATTAACATAAATGTTATTTATAAATGATTTTAAAATATTGTAAAGCGCAATTGTCTATTTCTTTCAATGCAAATAATTAACTTTTTAATCTTGATTTTTCTCATTTCTTTAAAATTAGAAAAAGATAAAAAGAAAATTAAAAGCGAGACTAAAGCTAATCTACGTTGATAGAAATGAACATACAATTGCAATGACCTTACAATCATTTATAACTACATTTACGTTACTACTGTAGAATAGTTACGCGTTTTCTGTTACGCAAAACTCATTTTTATGTTTCATCGAACAAAAAAATTTGATAACTAATCATACGATAACTATAATCATATCTTTATGTCCTTGTAGACTCTTTCAATAGAAATAGCAAAAGTCGCAATTCAATGGTTATGTAAATTTGTAATACATTTCATATGGAAATGAATTTTGCGTAATGCCTCTGATTGGTTACATATTGTTACGCGTTACGTGTGTTATTCGACCTAAGAGATATATCCTAAGAGATATATCATACAACGGTAACCGAGATAAGAAAACTTTAATTATCGATCGTGATAGAGATCGCAACGATGTTTCTCATAAAGTGCGAGAAGAGTCGTAACCACAGTTGAGCGTTTACGCGTATAAAATATAAATAGCCTACATTATGTGTATATGCAATATATAAATTATATTTTACATATCATCTATGTAAAATATGTAAACAATAATTAATATCATAAAAGATTCAGATTTTATCAGAAAGAGTGAAAATTATATTCAATTTTTTTTTATTTACTGAAATCAGATACATTAACAATTTTATAATTTAATCACTTTTTAATTAAACTTAATTAAAAAGTAATTTACATGAATAATCCATCTTGAACTTACGATACAATTTCGTAACGATAATATTTTATATATTAAAATTATTATTAAACAATATGCAATATGATTCTCTCAGAAATCAGGATCAGTTAATTGATTCCGTGAAATAAAAATAAAAGAAAATAAATACAAAAATTAAAACCTATAAACTAATTATATTTTCCGGTACAAACATTTAAAAAAAATTACGAAAAATGGAGTCAATTAGTTTCGCTTCTAAAAAGTCCATATTGCTCATTTGTTGCAATAATGATACAACTAAAAAGCTAAAGTTTTTTTGTTTGAACATTTTGAATCATAGTTATTATATTGTTCTTCGGAATAATCAATCAGGTCATCGATGTCTTATTAACATTTATTAATATTTTATCCACGTCCCAAGCATTACTACGAGTCACAATAATGTCAAAATGACATCAAAATAATGAATTGTGATTGATCGAAAAGTGACTTTTAATGATCATTTTGCAGTCATTTT
This sequence comes from Solenopsis fugax, assembly GCA_003595255.1. Classification (NCBI taxonomy): domain Eukaryota; kingdom Metazoa; phylum Arthropoda; class Insecta; order Hymenoptera; family Formicidae; genus Solenopsis; species Solenopsis fugax. Next base: position 24,161 of record QKQZ01055248.1, on the reverse strand, counting down.
GACGTCGTGATAACTCGCTGTTCTGTTTGGGGTTGCATGCAAAGGAATTTGCTCGTTCATCATATTTTTACATTTACAATACAGTGTATTTTTATTCGTATCACGTGTAGATATGTAAAGAAAGCTTAAATTGCAAAATATGTTCTCTCTTGAGTATCGATATGTGATATATGTATGTATTATTCAAAGTTATACAGATTTGTATCGTTTGTGTGACGATACACAGTCAATAGATTGTCAAATATTTTTAAAACATTTGTTCTTAGGATATTCGTAGAACGTCGTATTTGTCAAAATTTCTACATTTCTTTTAACAAAATTGATCGCGATAATATTCTAAGAAATTTTGACTTCAAACTCTGATTAATTCAACTGGCAAAATTGCTAGAAGCAAAATTTCAAGCTGTATAAATTCGTGGTTCTTAATTTGATCTCTTTTCGATAAAGTTAATGACAGTAAATTAATCAGAGTTTGATCGAAGTTATAGTTATAGACTAACAATTTAAATAACTATCAACATCTTGTTTTTTTTTTTAGAGAAGCATTTTTTCAAAATTCTATTTTTTGCAACCGTGTGCCTATTACTTTTGCAAACCATCATTATTTAACGATTTCGGTAATATATCCGAATTTTCAGGCGTCACAAATGTTCGGCACGTAATACATAAATAATCTCTCGTTACCTAAGTTAAAATTCCCAGATCTAAAGGGGAAAAACTACGTTTTCTTAGAACGTTATCATATTTGGCAAAATTTCCTCGTTTACTTCGCTTGAATTGAACATTCTTCCTTACGCTCTTTAATAAACATTACGACCTCAAGTAATTTTTATTTCCATTTAATTTCTCACGTATTGCGAGAAAGAAAACCCACAGAACAGCAAAATTCTAAACAAATAGACTTTATTTTTCACAATTCGTAACATTATTAAGTAGTTTTAATATATATAAAAGAAACCTTTAAAAAAAGTCTCAAAATTTACTGAAAGTTTACACGATCAACTTTTACTCTAATGATTAATATAATAATCTATATTTACATACATAGTCAAATTTTCTAAGATATTTTCTTATTTAACGTCTTATTTTCACGTGTTCAAAGCAATCGATTAGAACTACGTACACTAGACTTATGCCCAATTTTTTCACCTCTAAATAATTTTATCCATAAAATATCTCCGAGAAAATATGATAATTTCTAATAAAATTCTAGTCCATTATATGTTAAAAGTAGTACAGATGAGGAATATTTTAGATACATAACCAGAGATTTCAGTGAAGAAAACAAATTTTTAGTTAATTGATGAATATCTTTCTGAAAGATAGCAGCTATCATGAATAAGAAATCGGGTATTAGAGAAACAAATACATCGCAGCTGAATTATAAGAATCATAAGATAAAAATTAAAAGAAAGAATTCGAGTAATTGATCAAATTTATCGAAGTTATCACATGGTTTGCTTGAACTAATATTAGCTTCACTATACGAGCCAATTTTGCTCACAAAAGAGAGATCATAGATGTTTTTTTAGCTGAACTTCTTGCATAGTTTACCTTTCTTCCTTTCTTTTTTTAGAGAAGAGAAAAAGAGAAAATGAACGGTGTAAAAATGATTTTATCTGAAAAAACAGATCTATAATCTTCTGTAAGTAAACTGACTCATAGAATGAAGCTAGTAGCATTACGAAACACCATCTGGCTGTAAAAGAAGTCATTAATAAGAGAACTCGGGATGAATTCTGCAAAAGAGTTTCGATGAGACAGGAGTTTCGCATCTGTCATTTTTCTTTTTCCGACGAAGTTAAATCAAGTCGTATATTTTATGATTCAAATATGATCGCTCGGCAAGCAACATCAAATCGTGCATATTATTAAAGTTAAATTTCTAATTAATTCACCATATTTAGATTGATGACGTCAAAACACTGAGAAAACATAATGAAAATTTTTGCAAAATGTATTAAAATAGAAATTTTCAATAAAACAATATTTGCATTTGATAGAACACATTTAAAATATATCGAAAGTTCAAAATGGAATTTTTTAAATAAAATAGAACTATATTTTTTGCTATTTTAACAGTTATCATATAGTTTTTTCGTTTTTGAGTTAAGAACAATTAAGATATTGATTATTTATTGTTTATGGGAGAAGCTTTTGGTATATTTTACAAGTCTATAATTCTATCGATTACAAAAGTTGTTTTACTAAAAAATTGATCTTAATGTACTTTATGAAAATTTTCTCTTTATATTTTTATTGCTTCTAATGTCATAATCCAAATAGATTCAGTAAGTAATCAGGAGCTTTAAATATTAATGAAACACTACATGTGTAAATATAATGGCAATTCGCGATTGGATACTCGGCGGCGCATGTTTAGCGATGATGACATTGTAGAAATAAGGAAAAGTGTGCGGTGGCGTTTCGTCCGCTCTCTTATAAAGCTTCGAACCGTCCGGAAAACTAGTTTGCACAAAGTTGGTCGCGTCGACGCATCTTAGCCGCAGATTGTGCATCCGCTCGAATCTCTTTTTTTACGTATTTTTTACGCGGTTCGAAGTTGTTGCAAAAATTTTTTAGAAACCGGAATTTGAAAGATCGTAAAAAAACAGTTACAGGATTTGAAAAGATTCCGCCGGGTCGAAAAAAATCGAAAGAAAAAACGCCAATTGCCGACTCTGCTTGCAAATCTATCATCTCTTGACCATCAACATGGTGAGTGCGTCATTGATTTGAAATTCAAATTATGGCGGCATTGCCAATATCGCTCAGCGCTTTCGACCAAATTGCGATTAATCGACGATGACAATTATATTCATACATAATTTGATAATATGACAGAATTATGTACATGCATAACTTGCATTTCCAAAAATAGTGTTAAAAACGTATTTTCATGTATAAGCAAGAGTATAATAAAATCTTCTTGAAAGACTTTGCTAATCTTAAACAGGCATATAATTTGTTTACATGAAGAAATTTGTATTTACATAAGAATATAATTGTTGATAATAAAGTTAAATAGATAATAAATTGTTAATAAAGTTAAAAAGTTAATAACTTTTAACTTAGTTAATTTTAAATAATTTAATTTTTAATTTTAACTAATTACTTTTTAAATACATAAACTTTAATCTATTAACTTTTTTCCTACATTAAAAATTTATTTGTGTAAAAGAAAAAAATTATAAAAAAATACATTCCTACATAAAAAATAATACTGTATATCTTTGTTATTTTATATAAACTTAATTTACAAATAAAATATTAAATTTCTTTGATAATGCATACTGTAATTGTTTTGAGAAATTAACTTTAAAAACTTTAAAAAGTTTAAAAATTAAAATAAATTTTTAATTTAATATGAATAAAATGCTTTCCAAATTTTATTTTTAATTTAACTTAAATTAATTTAATCTTAATGTAACTTTTAATTAGTTTTTTGTTCAAGTAATTTTTAACATAATTAAATTAATTTTATAAATCATTATACTTTAACTTAACTTAGTTAAAAAATTATATTAACTTATACAATCCTGTTAATATTACATTTATTTGTTTAACACGAAAAGGTATGAAAAAGATTAAAAGCAACAAATTATATTCGCATTAAGCAATTCTATCCGCCCATACAGCGCATAATACAATACACTTCAGCAATATTGCAACTTCATTTTAATAATGCAGAAACGTTGCAAAATTGATGCAATATTGCTCAAATGTTCTGTGCTGTATGGATGTTGAATAAATGATCGATCAAGTTAATCGATGAAAAAAATATTCCTTTACACGTTTAGAAAATTCTATTCACGGTACACGCGCTGTTCTTTTTTTTTTCAAGTCAATGTGAACGGCGCCATTGGAATAAATTATGTAAATGTGATGTTTCGAGAAGAATCACTCATGCTCTCAGTTGTCAGGTACGATAAAAAATTATTATAAGTTTTTAATAGCTGGTATTAAAAGTATTCGGTCACGTATATTTATTGCTTTTTTCCATAAAGTATTTTTGTAATATATAGAAAGAAACAAAAAATGCGCGATATTGTTAACAGACGTTATTTATTATTTGTATGTTTAGCTTCTAATTAAAAAATATGTCATTCAAAAAACACATGCTTTTAAAAATGCATAATAAAATAAGAAGAATTGAGTAAAGAATTTACATAGTCGATTAAAAAAAAATTACAGAAAATACTTTTAATTGATTATAGTATATAATTAAAGCAATAATTTAATGTTAAAAAATTACTTAAGTTTTTAATTGCATCCATACGATTTATATATTCATTATATTATATATTTAATATTAATGTGCAACTGTAACGTGACATTTCGATTTAATTTAGTGTTCAGGTGTCCTTTTAATTTCTTATTCCCGTAGTATATATCATGCATATTCCAAAGATGAAGGAAACTATAATTATTTACGAAAATTTCGAAGCGATAATTTAGCGATATGATATTTGCACCAATGAAAATACTGAGAGAACATCATGAATTCATGTTTTGTGCTACGCGCGAAAAACAAAAAGTCATTGTGGTATAATTAATTACACTATGCGTCACTTCACTATATTATTCCAAAGCAGCACATATCGATTTTATGTACGTTTCCTAAACGATAATAAAACATATTCTAGGTAAGACGTTTTATGTTTCAATTTTGAACCTGCGTGCTGTCTAATCAAAAATGATTAGAAAACATATAAAATGTACACGAATTAATCCAGTAAATGGAAATGGATTAAAAATTTGTAATTCTTTTGAATTTAGTACAATTTAGATTAATTAAAAGACAACAATTAAATCATTTCATAAAACATATTCTAGGTAAGACGTTTTATGTTTCAATTTTGGACCTGCGTGCTGTCTAATCAAAAATGATTAGAAAACATATAAAATGTACACGAATTAATTCAGTAAATGGAAATGGATTGAAAATTTGTAATTCATTTGAATTTAATACAATTTAGATTAATTAAAAGACAGCAATTAAGTCATTTCAATTCTTACAGATTAAAATGGATAGAGTGACCTGAGAAAACTTTTTTGCATTGAAAAAATTGGAGTCACTTCATTTCAATCTCGTTTCATGGATTAAAATGGATTCAAGGAATTCTTAAACTTTAATTGGATTCGTGTGGTCATTGTCAAATTCAAATTCTTGATTTTTTTAGATCCATTTCTATTCCGTTTTTTTAATCCATTTTCGTTTGCTGGACACATGTGCCCCTAGGTTGAGTTTTAGTTGATATATATTGGTTGTCCTGAACGTAAATGTAATATGTACGAACGACACGTTCTGGTTTTTACATCACGCGTTTTTTGTCGAATTAATTTTGTTTCGAAACGAAGAACGAGGCCTCAGTCGAAATCGCCCGTTTCTCCTGATTCGACGTTTTCATAAATGCTAGTATGTACACGCGCCGTACCGCCGTATTGCCGCATGCGTCGTGCGTCAGTAGTCTGGTAAGTGGTAGTCAGTAGCGTCAGTACTGTCAGTAGTGCGTTCGCTGCGGAGCCGAGCGGTTGCAAGAGTTTTCTCGCCTTCTCACACAGCCACTTGGATTTTCCTCGATCCGCCCTGACAAGCGGCTTTCACGACTTTCAGTCAACTAAAGTTACATTTCCGCTTTCAGCTCGTCCGACAATACATCCGACGCGGTGCCAGCATTCGTCCTGCCATTGACGCTGCAAAAGGTAATGTATTCGTGATACTTGAATATACAGCCAGAGCGCGGAATCTGGTAACAGGTGCTGCGTCATCTTGTCACTTTCTCCTTTTCCCTCGTTCCCTTTTGCATGTAGCCGTCGATGATTGCAATTCCGTTTCTTCCTCTTGCTTTTTTTCTGCGAGGACTCCGAGCCTCGGAGTCCAAGTTGACAGGTCGTTATCTAATGTCATCGTTCCCCTTCCTCCACCCGTTTCCTCTCACGCGAATTATGCAATTCCCAGGAGAGTGGACATTCGCGATTATTGGATTGAGATAATTTTCTGATTGCACACTGTCATGCTACCGTTGGCTTTTTGAAGTGCTGTTTGCGTTCGATATCGCCTGTTATTTAAGATGTATACATCTTTAAGTTTTTTTATTTAGTATAATTAATTATAGATTATTGTTGAAGTATATATATATATATATATATATTTAAAGAACATTATGACATACTTGCTGATCATTCTTCATCTTGACAATATGATATCATATACAATCAATATATCCTTACAGATCTTCTGAAAACAATGCCGTGCCCTTTCTTGACTCGTCTGTCTGCAAACTACGTTCGCAATTATGGATCATCCCTGATAATGAACTACCGACAACATTGTCCAGTAATGTCGAGATTGTTCAGTACGATGGCAGAGTCGGAGGAGTCGCAGCCGATTCCGGAGCCCATACAAAATCAGTGTCCCTTCTTGTCCAGAGAGCGGGACGCCATCAAGAAAGCCAGCCCAGCGATGGAGGAGGATGTCATCAATCTGGGTACTATGGAGCAGAAGGAAGAGGCGCAGTTCCCTTACGAGGAATTTTTCCATGAACAAATTATGAAAAAGAAGAAGGATCATTCGTACCGGGTGTTCAAGAAGGTGAATCGTCTGGCTGAGGAGTTTCCAGTGGCTATGGAGTACTCATGGGGCGAGAAATCCATAACTGTATGGTGCTCCAACGATTACCTGGGAATGTCGCGTCATCCCGCGGTGACCGGCGCTGCTCGAGAAGCGTTGGACAAGTTCGGCGCCGGTGCCGGAGGCACGAGGAACATTTCAGGGAATTCTATGGGTCACGAGATGCTGGAGAGGCGACTGGCGATGCTGCATCAGAAGGAGGCCGGTTTGCTCTTCACTTCTTGTTTCGTTGCCAACGACTCTACCTTGTTTACATTGGCAAGGATTCTGCCAGGTTGTCACGTATTCTCCGACGCCGGGAATCACGCCTCCATGATACAGGGCATAAGGAACAGCGGCGTGCCGAAGCATATATTCCGGCACAACGACGTGGAGCATCTGGAAGAGCTTCTGTCGAAGGTGGACAAGAGCGTACCGAAGATCGTGGCATTCGAGACGGTGCATTCCATGACCGGGGACGTCTGCCCATTGGAGGAGCTGTGCGACGTCGCGCACAAATATGGTGCAATAACGTTCGTCGATGAGGTCCATGCGGTCGGGCTGTACGGCTTCTTCGGCGCCGGCATCGGCGAAAGAGATCGTGTACTTCACAAGATGGATATTATATCCGGTACTTTGGGAAAGGCCTTTGGGAACGTGGGCGGTTACATCGTCGGCTCTACGAAGCTGATAGATATGATAAGAAGTTACGCGGCCGGCTTTATTTTTACTACCTCGCTACCGCCTACTGTACTGTACGGGGCCTTGACATCAGTCGAGATATTGGCATCGGATGAGGGTAGGTCGTTGAGGGCGAATCATAAGAAAAATGTAGCCTATATGAAGTCTATTCTTACTGCCGCTGGTCTTCCATTAGAACCGTCTCCCTCTCACATCATTCCGATAAAGGTGAGTTGCAGCCAGTTAGTTCAATTAATTGGTTATCATATAGCTAAACAATAATTATTAATATATAAAATGATGTATTCTTTTTTAGATAGGAGATCCATTCGTGTGTAGTCAAATAGCGGATCATTTATTAAGGGACAAAGGGCACTACGTGCAAGCTATAAATTATCCTACCGTTCCAAAGGGCGAGGAAAAATTAAGATTAGCCCCAACACCGAAACATACTCGGGCCATGATGGATAAATTCACGCGAGACATGTTGGACGTTTTTCATCAATTGAATATATCCAAAATAGCCAAATCGAATGATGCGCCGCGTGCTATCCTGGTTCATTGACGAATGTACATATAATTTACAAATTACTCATACAGCACAAACCTCCAAGAAATCGTCCTAAAGATGACCTATGAACAGAGGACGTTCTAAGGCCAGAACGTTTCTCGGACAACAATGGTGCTGTATGGAAATTATCGTACAAATAAAGCTCTATCAGTGTATAGATAATATATTTATTTATCTAGCCATTTATCCATTGTATTTCAACAATATATTGAATTATGAATGTATAAATCTCACTATATTATCAAAGTTAACAATTAACAAAGATTTAAATAAAGTGTTGTTAAGTTACAAACTGAACTTTTGTATCTCTTTCTCTCATTACTTCAAAACTACTGTAACGAAAATAATTATAATATTATATTATTATTTGAAACAAAGCTATTCCAAGCACGTGATGTATGACTACGAGAGTAGCTGCAATTATTTTTTCATTAAAAAAATGTCACTTTATTTTGGAAACATTTTTATTGTAATTCCTAGTAGCAATTTGCTACAAAATTGCAGTAAATCTTGCAGCAGATTTTGACAATTTCTGCCAGCAGGATGTTATGATCTGCTTCTTCAATCTACTCAAGTTTTACGAAAGATTCTGAATGTCACTTCTGCTGAAAGAATCTTATGTCAGTCTACTGACAGACTGCTAGCAGACTATTTATAAATTGCAGTTACAAAAAGAATCTGATGCTTTCAAATAGCTCAATTTTCATGCACTGTATATGCAAATAAACTGTGTTTACAACAAGTATCTGCAAACAGTTCATTTGCATGTATGTACAGTGCATGAATCTTGCAAGCAGACTGCTGACAGACTGCCAGCAGGACTGTATTGAAAATAATTGTTGCATATCTGACTCAATTCTGCTGCAACAAACTGTTTTTAGACAATTTGCTCTGCAGAAAATGCTACTAGGGATTCAACTAGGGATTATAATAAAAAATAAATTTTGGAAAGATATGACTATAGAACTAACTTTTGCAATATAATATCGTAAATCACTGTGCTATCACTGCTATCATGTATTCTCTCTCGAAAGAATAGACTTGAAAAATCTTAATTAAAATTATGAATTAAATACCTACATATATACGAGTACATTTTGTACGATTATTCGCGCACGCGCACTTATGCAACTCATCCGCTCTCTCTGTCGTCTGCAATATCTACAGTTATCACCAGTTATCACATATCAATTTTGCTCCAGGTCACTCCAGGTGCTCCAGGTTCTGCAAGATTCTCCGGGAAAGATGCGAAATTTGTTCCTCTAAGAACGTCGGTCGGCAGGTAGGAACGTGCGCGAAAATGCCCGTGCGATAATTAGAAAGCACGTCGCGCAGATTCTAACGCGATCCATCCGAGAAATTGCCTCCTTCGACTGGTATGTTTACTGGCGATCGACCGCATAGGTTAACAGAATGAAGAACCTCATCGGTATTTTGAAGATACTCTTCTTGAATCACGCGCGCGGGCTATCCTACACCGTGACGATCACTCTCTTATTATGCTACTGTCTTCATCCGGCGCGATTCGCTTCTCACTACACCTTCATCAAGACTGAGAATATCTACGATGAGATGGAGAAATCATACCCGCCGAGAGACAACTCCTGCGTGATCTCTGTCAGCGGTAGGCGGTCCTCCCAACTGCTCTATCCGGAGGAACATCCCAGGGAGGATCCGGTGGCGATGGCACGTCGACTCGGTATTCTACCGGGTGGTCAGTGGAAACCTCTCAATTGCCATCCTCTCTTCAACGTGGCCATTATTCTGCCCTACCGCAATCGACAGAGTCAGCTTGCCATATTCATGAATTACATACATCCTTTCCTGCAAGCGCAGAACCTGGACTACCGGATATTCGTGATCGAGCAGAGTCCGATGCGCGAGTTCAATCGCGCCAAACTCTTCAATGTCGGCTATGCCGAGGCCACTAAGATCAACGATTTTCATTGTTTCATTTTCCAAGACATAGACTTGATACCGCAGAATCCTGACAATATCTATGCGTGTACCAAAATGCCCAGGCACATGAGTTCTAGTGTAAATACCTTTCGATATAATCTACCTTATACCGGTCTGTTTGGAGGAGCGATAGCATTGACGAGAAAACAATTTGAAAGAGTAAATGGATTTTCCAATGTTTTCTATGGCTGGGGAGGAGAAGACGATGATTTCTACAGTCGTTTACAGTCCAGGGGTTTTCAGGTTCGGTCAATATAAATCAGTAGCAACACAACGCTCATTTATTTAAGTTACTTAATTGACTTTATTCCACAGATCACGCGCTTCGGACCTGATGTAGCACAGTACTATATGCTGACACATAAGAAGGAATCTCCCAGTACTACGAGATTCGTAAATTTGGAAAACGGCGCTCGTAGATATGACACCGATGGACTTAGCAATCTAGAATATAAAGTATTAAATCATCAATTGCGACCATTATACTCTTGGATTTTAGCTGATGTATAATTTACAAGTTTTTTTATCTAGTATTAGCATAAATAACTTTTTTAAATTGACGTTGATCATGAAAGTTATTATATAGCACATTACATATTTTCTAGAAGTTTTGAAAAATTTTATCTTACACAAAATACATTAGAAATTCAATGAACAAATATTGTTTTAGCATGCTGTGATAGAGCACTATGATTAAATCTTGCAAGGATATTTTTTTAACGATTGAAATAATATCCATTCCATTTCTATGTGTTAAGAGAGTTTGAACAGTTAAGCTTGCAATAAGTATTTCCTCATACATAAACTTAAAAACATTTTTTCGACTGCATTGATAGCAATGACGACAACAGTGATAATATAATCAGTTTACAGTTTGTATGTGTATATATATATATATATAAAAGATAATATGTAATAATGTATAGTTATGTTATTGATAAGAGTTAAAGACTGTAATCATTAGATGCATTTCTTATTTTAGCTCAAAATAAAAAAGAGCAATCATTTAAACACGTAAAATCTAAATATGTCTCTATATTACATTATTTAATTTCATAATTTTGTGATATTTGCCATGTAAAAGAATTGCAGCTATTTAATGTACAAATCTACTTTAGATACATAGAAATTATTGTTGTAATCTTTGATCAATGATACTTACCTCATATCCAAAGAAATTCTGGTCTTTTTATATTGTAAGTTACAATAAAAGCGCAGTGTTCTTCATACTGGTTATTTTTAGATATTTTAGATAATAAAACATTTTATTATAAGATTTGATGTAGTATTGTATATTTTTAAATATGAATGAATTAGAAAGACTCTATCATTGCTCAGCCTAATGCTTAATACCAACTTATTACATATCTGATTTCTTATAAATTGTAAATAAACAAAGTATAGATGTAATATTTTGTTCCTTTGTAACTTTAAATATAACGAAAAATATTTCTACGCGACCGAACAATACTAATAATTTAAATATATTGTTGTAATGATGAATTATTGTAAAACAATAAAATATGTAATAATGAAGATAACATGACAATGGAAATGTTGGATTGTAGAAAAATAAGCAAAAATTATATGTATCCATATACATGACACACACATACACTTTGTGAATATTTAAAATAATGCTTATTATTCAAGAAATATATTTAAAAAATGTAATACTGAATTTTTAAATTTTATTTATTGAAAAAAAAAACAAAACTTGAAATGTGTTCTAGCATTCTAATACTCAATTTTTTTAATTTTGGAGATATATTATTGTATATTATACAAGTGCATCTATATTTCTAATATATTCTCATATCTCATCAAAATTTATGTAAACAGAATATTCCTAAAGAATATTTGGTAAGGATATTGTTATCTAATAAGAATAAAATAAATTGTATATGTAAAAATCACATAATACACTTATATTGTGATGTATATTTATATTTTTAGATTATTTCTTTTTCGAAATGTTAAGTAACTTTTTTTATAATTTGAAAAAATTTTAGTATTTGTATTTCTTATTGTTAATATCGTATTATTCAATAATGAAGTTATTTTTGGAATAAGAATAAGAATTTTAGGATATTTTAGTCAATATTAAGACAAGTATGTAAAGTTTATCTGTTACAAAAAAAATCACAAATTCTTAATATGCAAGCAATAGCGCTGCATGTACATTTATTAATTTTTTCTGATCTATTATTTAATACATGAATGTTGCACGATAATTTTAGAAAAATAAGAGTAAATTATAACAATGATGTTAGAGAAATGTATACAGCGATATATATGCATTACCTCCAAAATATGAGAAAAACCGTAATAAAAAAGAAAAATAAATGTATATTTAATATGTGTATGAGATAAACAAACCTGAACATCTTTATATCCAGTTTGATTAGTTTAAATGTGAAATTTGCATGATATAGGTGATATAATAAATATACGATGTGCCATTATGTATAAAGACAACATGGATAATGAATGAAACACATATTTCATTAACGAAGTCATGAAATCGATCAACTATTAATTTTTTTGTGATGATGTGATAGTTCATAATATTAAAAAAATACTAGCAAAATTTCTACGTAAAGATATAATGTTCGTAGTGATATTTATTTTTAGTACAATTTTATGTAACTTATTAAGTCATCAAATATTTCATAATCCAAATAATTTATCCTGCCGTATGCATATACAAGTCAAAGAAAATTTTTAACAAGATCATACCATTTGCTACGATTTCTTTTACCATTATTAAATTATATATAATTTATTCGTAGGCAAATATTGCATTGCACAATGATACAATAATCATATTTATCTCGAAAGAGTGATTCCAAACATAAAATGCATCCTTGAAAGAACTAGATAATATAATACCAGATAGTATAATCTAAGATTTGTTTTTAGTTTGCGAGTAACATTGCTGTTATATAAATAAAGAGGTATGTACGTGTGTACTTTGACAGCATATTGTATTTTCGTGAATCGTATATATTACAAAAANAAAAAAAAAATTTGTTATACGTAGAATATCATTGAAGCATACAATAATGGGACTTTGCAAGAGCATGTATAAAATGCGTATTGCATAGCAATGCGACAGTCCCCCAAAGAATTGGCTATCACTGTGCAGTTACCAGTAAATTGCTATTACGTTATTCAAATAACTATACGAGCGTGTAATTATGTGTCTATGAAAAATGGAGTACAAGAACTTATATGTATATATAAAATCTATCTTAAACGTATCCTACGTATTACGTGTCGGATAGTTCTTGGTATCGCGCGTACATCATCTTTTTCACGCAGTCCTTGTAGGTGTCACCCGGTAAAGCGCTGTACGACGAAGTCTTTGCTCCTAAGCCAGCTGTAGGGACACGTCTCTCAGCTTCGATAATACTCGTTCTACCCTGATTAGATTTTCCTAATCCCATTCCTTCGCTCCAGCCCATTTTTTGCAGTAATTTATTGCCGACGTTGTCGGATCCGATACCGGCTCTCGTAGGCTCCTCATAAGATACCGACATCTCTTCCACCCTTGTCTTTAAATATTTTTCTTTCAATTTGTTAGGCTGCGGTGGTTCAGGTTCACCGTACTTGGCCCTCCTTTCTTTGGCACGGTCTCTGTATTTATTATTCCTCTGTTGTGGATCATTGGGATCCAGACCGCGTACTTGATACCAGTTCTCCAAGTTTTGTTTGTGGAGATCAGATAATTGTTGATGACGAAGTAATCCCTCTTTGCTTGGGAACTGTCGTTTGCAAAGTAAGCATGCCAGCTTACTCCAATCCGTATGCTGTTTCTCTTCCTGTTGCACGTCTTCTATCTCTTCCTCCGTATCGCTACCGCCTCCGTAAGCAGCTACCAATCCATTACCGCTTTGATCCTCATCTTCGTGGTAAGGATTCGCGATAGTTTTCTTTTCCAAGATAGCATATCCCGCATCTGCCGCACCACTTCCAACACCTTGATTACCGTCCATACCGGCAAACTCAGAATTCCAATTACTCTTAGCATTCTCCTTCTTTTGATTCAAAGTTTTTGCCCAACGTTCCATGTCTTTCGCTATTTTTTTTGCTACTTTCACTTTGTCTTGTTTGCTATCTTTTTTCTTACTCTCGTCCTCCTTTGATGCCTCTTGAGCCGCATTAGCAGTTGACAAAGTTATAGCTTGATTGCTGATTGTGTTCGCGGAATCTGTACTACTTGCTGTTGCTGTTATCGTGCTTGTAGCTCCCTGTGTCGTATTTGTAGTAGTCTATAAACAAGAGATATAAAAATATTTTTCCTAGTAATATTTTTAAACAGATTGATGTTTTCATATAAAATTTAATTTTAATTACCTTAGCTGGTTGATAAGAGAATGATTCGGCGTCCCAATAAAGAAACTGTTGCGTATGACTGTTATAATAATATTGCGAATTCGGATCGTAATATAATCCCGTGCTAGGATCATAATAGTAGCCAGATGATTCGTCATAATGATAAGTGCTGACGTCCGGTACAGCTAAAACAATAAATATAGAGAATAGCTTTAAAATTGAGATTATCTAAAATAAATTTAACTTAAGTATATTGCATAAAAACTTACAGTATACTTTCCCATCGCTGGAGTGTGCTGGAACTCTTCCGCTCGCTAACGTTGTACTCGACGGTGCTGTAGGCGTTGGTCGTCCTTTCACATCGTCGGTTTCACTTCCTAGCTTTCTAGATGCTTGCAATTGTTGTATAGCGGACTGCGCTACCGCCGCAGCCGCGTTCACTCGGTCCGTCTGATTCAAGGACGGTAATGTGATCGCCGAGCCTTGCATTATCTGATTTTGATAGTATTGCGTGTAATACTGAAGGTAATGGGCCTTCTGTGCAGGCGTTTTGGCATACAAGTTGGCACTGTATTCAGCCAATTGAGCGACGTCGTCCAAAGTATACCTCTGTGGCTGAGTCTCGTTCGACTTCCACGCGTTCGTATTGTTAATTTGATGAAGTTTACAATACGTTATCTCTACCTTCCTGCCATCGACCACTAATCCTTGTTTCGTGAGCGCGGTATGCAAGTACATGGCGTCTACTACGTTGCCCATCTCCAGGTAGCATACTCCCCTGGACGTATTCGTAAGGGAATCGCGACCGATTCGAATACTACGTATCGGCATCGACGACAGATTCTTCATCGCTTGCAGAACCGAATCCTCAGTCGTTAATACGTCTAATCCCCGTAAAAGCACGGTGTTCGTGGGATGCGGGCTAATCTCGTCGCTGCCTTCCCCTCCCTCCTCGCTTTCCGCTCGCGAGGCGGAACACTTGAAGCAAGTCTCACGCCGTTTGAAATTGTGTGCTCCACACTGTAAATAGAACAAATATAGCATGTGATAAATTATTCATGGAGGTGATATTCCGTGTGAAAGAGCAAACTCGTGATACGAACCTTAACACAATGCCAATCCTGCGTATTCTTCGCCGGTGGCTTATCCACATGGCACTCTTTCGGTATACTGTACTGCATCAATGCGCGATATTGATCCTGCAGCATCAGCACTCCCTGAAACAGAGAATTTCAGTGTTATCCCGTCCAACGTCTTCCTAAGGCCTCTTGTCTTTCCCGTAAACTTTCTTCTTGGTTGACGAAATTATAGTTTTCTACTTCATAGCTTTCTGTCTCAAATAAACAGCGAATAAAGCCTCGTGGGCTTATTAACATGGGCCATTCCACTTGCAGACCGATTTGTTCATGCGCGACTTTATGTAGATAAACGCAATTTAAATTTCCGTAAGAAAAAGTGCAAGGCAAGCAACGCGAGAATTGCTTGCGCATATGAATTTTCATGTGAATAAAAAATTCTTTCGTGCATAATCTCCAAAGAGACTTTGAACGTCGCAAATGATTGCATCAAAAATTAAGCAAAACGAAAGAAGCAAAGACAAATAGTACAATAGAAAAGCGAATTACGCGAATAGCAAAAATCGTAGCTCGGAATAACTGCCAAATATAGAAAATACATAATCAAAACGATATATAAAACTGGAATGACCCTACTCCGAGCTTCGTTATTAGTTCACGAATTTTTATGATAAGTAAAAGCACGCGACGCGGCGGAGTCTCGATCAATCGCAAACTTAATTCGATAATATTGCGCGAATATTACGAGCGAGTTAAGAAAAGTCTGTAAAATATGTGGGGTTCCCTAGATAAATAATTAGATACGGTAGATTGAAATAATTTTTTATAGGTGCACAGCCGTGGCCACGGGGAGGGCCAGAGGGCTGCGTTACCGTGCCTTGCCGCCACGGGGCAGTCGGTGGCACGCGTGCAACAACGCATCGGTTGGGTATCTGGACCGAACTTCTTTCTACCTGTTTCATCTCCATCCATCGTGCGGCCTCCTGAGTCGCGTTAAACTCGACGAATGCGAAACCTCGCGAAGCACCTATACAGAGCAAATACACACATATCCAGAGTTAATCCACGTTTTTGCCTGAGATTCTCTACTCTGAGAGGGCAGGCAATCACAGCACCGACCATTGACAGACTGAGTTTCAAACGAAGTGTCTCTTCGCTTCGTCGCTTGCTTTCATTTTCCATTTACCTAAATTTCAGTAGAACGAATTCCGTGCGAGAGCAGTTCACCGATATATATGTGAACAGGACGGTATGTAATTTAAAGTTACGGAATTTTTTTTTTTTTTCTCAAACGCCGAGCCTAGCCGAGACAAAAATTTCTTAGCCTTCTTTTACCCTTCTATCACGCAAACGGACGAAAACGACGTAACGACTTTTGCGAATAAATAGATGCCGGTAACAAAAATCGATCTCGAACTTATATTAACTGTTTATATATTTTTTTGTAATCTGTAGTGTGTAATAGCTCAATTTGTAGATAAAAAAAGACATTATTTTAATAATTTACAATATTTTCATTTGAAATGAAGCTTTAAAAGTAAGGTGACTCAAGGAAAATTCAAGCTTAAATATTAAACAAAAATTAATTAGCAAAAGTTAATAGATAATTTTTAAAATATGTTATATACAAGTTAATAGATAATATTTCAAAACATTTATCTTTCAAGTTTGTTTAAAACTTCATATTACAAAATAAACAAAAAAATAGTTGTATTATTACTAAAATAATGTCTTTACATGTAACAAAAGAATAGTCTAACTAAAGAATTGTAATATGTTCCTATAATTATAAATATAAGTTATATTATCCTACTTGAAACAGTTAAGAACCTGCCATTAAAATTTATGAAAACGTGAAATTTTTTGCAGATAATTTTTTCGTAGCTAATTGTATAATCAAAAAAATTTAATTGAGCCGTTTCAAGTAGCTTAATGGTCTTTTTTCTCTTCTATATATACTTACCTTTTACCAAGAATATCAAGAATAATATTCAAGAATAATAAATTAATAATCAATAGTAAACCAATTTTGAGAAATATGTATGTTTGGTATTAAGAAATACGATAAAAAAAGTCTAAATAAAGAAATTTGTAAGAAATTCTTAGAAACCCTCATGTACGATACGATTTTTGTTCCGTTTTTCCGTTTTCGCAATTTGATAAACGCTAATGATTGTCTAAGCCTAACGATACGCAACAATATATTACAAGTAACAATTCAGTTGATATGCATAATTTATAATATGCATTGCAAGAATGTCAAAATTTTTAACGTAGTAATAATTACCTGTATCTTTTTTTCGAATCAGCCTGATGTCCTTTGGCATAAGACCACAGTTGAGGATGTCTTGCCGCACCTGTGATACACACATCAAGATAATAACAGTGATGCCATGCTTGATGCCACACTAGCTCACGAGTGGCCACTATGTTGGGCCATAAAGTTGACAACCTACGTCATTTTCAGTAATATGCTGAGCGAGCCCACGTATCATTATGGTGTTGTTGGGCGATTGCGATTTGTAGTGGATCCCTTCCATGGACGAGCCATAGGCACGGCCATGGTCATGTTCAAAGTCCAAACTCTCTCGACTGTGATCGTCGTCGCGATCGCGATCCCGATCCTCCCGTTTTCCCCTACGATCCCTATCTCTATCCCGATCCCTGTCGCGTCTGGAACGGTCCCTATCTCTATCTCGGTCCCTATCCCTATCCCTGTCCCTTTCTACAGAGTCTCTATCTCTCTGTCTACCATAACGATCTTCGCGATCCCTATAGCTGCGGTCGCGATCGTCTCTGCTACGGTCTCTCCTATCCCTCGAACGATCTCTTTCGCGGTCTCTGTCTCTCCCACGGTGATTTCTGTAATCCGGACTACGATGGTCCCTATCTCGATGATCAACGTCACGATGCTCCGAAAACTCCGGCGATCTGTTGTTTCCATAATCACTACGGTAGTCATAGTCGGAATTGTGACTTCTTCTTTCTGGCCCATAGCCAGGCTCCCATGGATCAATGTTATTGCTATACATGTTGCTTGTACATTTATTCAACTCCTGAAAAAATAAACAAAATAAAAATTATTTCTTCATATCTTCAATAAAGAAAAGTGATTGTATGTGCATATATAAATTATACAGAATATATTCCAAACAAAATGATATAAAATAATAATTGATAATTCTATATCTAGTTAATAAGATCAAAAAAATGATAAAACATTGATCCTAATTTTACTTTTTTAAGTCTGTGTGTTACATATATATGTGATGTACAGATATATATGCATTCTAGTATACTGGAATGTAGTATGTATGTACATGTATACACACATGCATACTTACAAATGTATATTCCAGTATACTGGAACGTAAAAGAATAAATATATTATTTAATTTTTTTGACATATTTTCAAGTTGTATTATTGTAATATACATATTATGTTCAGAACATTCATATAAACTTCCTTCATACATTCTTTAAGTAATTTAAAGAATAAAAATGCACTTGAATATTTCAAGTAGTGTTTGAAATGCAAATACACAGCAGTGACAAAAACAATGGAAACATACTGTATCATTTACATTAATTCAAACAGAAAATTATGAATGTTATAATCACATTCAATACATTATTAATAGTGAATTCAATTAGAGTGCATTAGTGCACACTGTTGAACATTAATTAAAGCCCATGTACATTGAACTAAATAAAGTGCAAGTATCTCAAATAATAAAATACATATTTTACCAAGCAACATAATAAAATATATTACGAATTTCGCACTTTAATTCGTTTATATATTTATATTAAACATATCTTTATATTTTCAGATTCTTCGTCTGAAACTCTTGAAGATGCTACTTAAAGATATATAAAAAAAAAAGAAAGAAAAAAAGTAGAAATCGATTCGACGCAGCAGCTTTTTACACGCACTGTGACGGCAACACTCCTTACATTCAATGCGAATATTCTAGAATAAGCAAAAACAGCCCTACGACACGCGGAGTAATCGAATGTTCGCGATGCGTCTCGAGAAATACGCGGCTTGAATTCACCGTGACGAAACCAGCCAAGACGCGAAATTCCAATCGCGAGCGTGTGGATGTCCCGTGGCGTTAATGAATACACCTTACCTGCTCGTATCTGCTGCAATGCCGTTATCCCTCGTTTGCGCGTGATAAACTGAATTCGGAATTGATGGTGAACAACGCTGCGACGCTCGCTGCTTCACGGCAAACGGAAAGTTAACGTGATGCGCACACAATGGCGTTGTCGAGCTCTCTTCGATCCGCAAAATATGGCGGCTCCACCAAGCCGAGCCGTCATTACGTGTACTTCGAGCTTCGATTATATGAATTATAGAGTTACAAGTCTCTAGTCTCTACAAAGGTCCATTCTAGCAATAATAATTTCTCTCGGCCACCGACGAGATCGAAGATATTATGGAAGTTCGTGTGACTATTAAAATTAAGTGATTAAGAATAAAAAACTGATAATATAACTGATAATATATTAATTTTATGATTTAATTATTATTAACCCGATGTTTCGTAGATAATATATATTAGAACCCGATAATACTTGATTTTTATTAAAAAAACTTTAATGTTACCATCCAAATTTGATTATCCACAAAAATAATAAATCAAGAAAAAAATTGTAATTCTGTAGCAATATACTACTATATAATGATATAGCATTATATAAAGTATGCATATACTTATTTATAAAGCGCTTACATTAAAAAATCAAGAATTTAATAATGTATTATTAAATATTTATGTAGAAATCACAAAATTTTATCCCTAGTCGATAATGTCATCACTCTTCAATTATCTTATCGCTACGCCCTTTGATCATGAAAATTTGCCCAGGGTTGTCGGTCTTTCTAATATCTCGTCTTGGCAATTGCTTATTGGTTCTTTCGTAGTAACCAATCATGTTTCGCTACGTTTCTATTAAAGCATGAAAAATGAGAAGTTAATTGGCCACTGCGCAAACCGCCAAAATTCCTTAAAATAAAATATTTAATATATAACGCGTCGTTTTTAATTTAATGTCTTCTTTCTATACGACAAATAAAACAAATAATTCGTTCATTTTAATGCAATTCTACTTTTCGTTAGTATTCATGTTAGCGCAATATATACATATATATTTAATAAAAGTTAATACAAAAATTATTTGATAAGTTTAATCATCGATTAAAATAATTTTGATTAAAGTTGCTCTAATAAATAAAATTTTTGAAATTGCAGTGCTCTCAATTATGATTTGTATCACTTTTTATCTGATTAAATCTTCTTAATTCTTTAAATTAATTTTTAATTTTCTTTTAAAAAATTGAATTTAATAAAACTTTTATTTTAAATTATTAATTTTCTTTAAATCTTCCTAATACTTAAATAATTAATTTTTAAAGGATTAAATTTTTGCGATTTAAATTATTAGATTTCGAATTTTAATTAAATTTGTGAAAATTTATTAATGCTCTTATCTGATTATATTTCCTTTATTCTCTATTTTCGAGAATTTGCTAGTTTTATGTAGACTAAATTTTTTCGTTATTTACGTATACCTGAGTAAATTATTACATAATTATATAAATACACAGTTATAATGCATAATTATTTTAAATTTAAATATAATCATCTCAAATACGTCCATAATTGGGGCAATTGCGTTATTCGGCACGTTCATATTCGGGACAACTTCAGGTTGCAATATAGCGCCATCTCATAGCACACCGCGGCACATCAATCCTTCGTGATCCTTCGTCGCGTTCTCCATCGTGCCGTCCTCATCGTTCCGTCAGCTCGATAAATCGGAAAAATGGCTACTCGTCTGCTAAAAATTAGCAGCGCGCTGCGCACATATTCCAACAAAACCAGCCTTGTAAAGGTAAAACCGATTACATTTCATGATGTGCGGTCATCGTATTGTAATATAGCGGTTTTAGTCACAGTCGATCCATTTGTAATTGCGTTCGGGTCGATCTAGAGATTCGTCTCCTTCGCAGCCTCTCCTTACGTAATAAGAAAAAAAACAATGATTTTAGGGTTTGTAATGTACAAAAACAACGCTACTATTTGAATGAATAGTTTACGTTATTTTATTATGAGATTCAATAGAGAAAAAGTTTAATTGTGCATTTGAATACGCATCTAACCTTACTTTGTTAAGAATTGGTCTTTCATGTTGACAGTCTTATTTCTTTTGACAGATGTGGTTTAATGCATTCTTTATGCATTAAGAACATTTAATGCATTCTTTATGCATTAAGAACATTTAATGCATATATTCACTTTGTCATTAATTAACTAAGAATATTAATGTGACATTTATTGAAATTTTTAAGATTCATGTAATGCGTCTTATATTACTCTATAAATTGTTGCTTAGCAAAACGTTCAATTAGAATCAGATTTAATAAAAATTTAATGTGTTAAAAAAATCAGATTTATTGTTTAATAAAAAATTTCTAATTTTGTTATAATAAACTGAATATTTTTAATGGGATATATATGTTATGTTGGATTTTTGAATGATACTTCCATAGGTATCAAAACAATGGCGATCAACTGCTGCTTCTCTGAAAGAAACGCTTATCAATCAACCAGCCACGAGAGTTACAACTTTGGACAGTGGAATGAGAGTTGCCAGTGAAGATAGTGGAGCTGCGACAGCTACTGTCGGTCTTTGGATAGATTCTGGCAGTCGATATGAAACAGATGACAACAATGGTGTTGCTCATTTCATGGAACACATGGCTTTTAAGGTAAACTAAATAATGTCTTTAAATAGTAATTAAATTTAATGAAAAATATTATTGAGTTATGACTTTTTGTATAGTTTTTAAGAGTTTTTTGTAATTATTTGTCTGTGATGTGCCTATGATCAAATCAGAATGATTGAATTTTGAATAATAAAACTATAATATATGGCTAATAAAATTTTGATTTTTAATTTTTTAATAAATCCTTGAATATTGTTTGAATTGAGTCTACTAGAATCTTTTTTACAGGGTACTGCTAAACGATCTCAAACTGATTTAGAATTGGAAATAGAGAATATGGGGGCACATCTGAATGCCTACACAAGTCGAGAACAAACAGTGTTTTATGCAAAATGCTTATCGCAGGATGTACCAAAAGCTATTGAGATTCTCAGTGATATTATAAAAAATTCTAAGCTGGGTGAAAATGAGATTGAAAGGGAGCGTGGCGTTATTTTGCGTGAAATGCAGGAGGTTGAAACGAATTTGCAGGAAGTGGTATTTGATCATTTGCATGCTGCTGCATATCAAGGTACATCCTTAGGACGGACGATATTGGGGCCTACGAAAAATATCAAAAGTATTTCGCGAGATGATCTTGTTAAATATGTGAAAAATCATTATGGGCCATCTAGGTAAGATTTTTGTCAATTTTGGTCATTATATAGAAATTTACTATTGGTGATTAAAAAATTTAAATATCAATTTCTTTAGATTTGTATTAGCTGGTGCTGGCGGTGTGGATCACAATCAATTAATCGAACTAGCCGATAAGCATTTCGGCAAAATGACAGGACCGGAATATGATGAAATTCCAGATTATGTTAAATCTTGTCGCTATACCGGTTCTGAAATAAGAGTACGTGACGATACGATTCCCCTTGCCCATATTGCGATTGCTGTTGAAGGTATTAGAAATTAATAGTCTAGATGAATTAATTATAATTCTTTACGGAATGATGATTAATAAATGTTTTGATCATAGGTGCTGGATGGGCTGAGGCTGATAACATTCCTCTGATGGTCGCAAATACTCTTATAGGAGGATGGGATCGTAGTCAAGGAGGAGGAGTAAACAACGCAAGCAATTTAGCTAAAGCTTGTGCAGAACAAGGCTTGTGTCATAGCTACCAGAGCTTTAACACATGTTACAAAGTATGTATTATAAGACATTGTTATAACAATTTATGTATGTTTCAAATCAGTGAATTATCATTTTTTTTAATTTTGCAGGATACAGGACTTTGGGGAATATACTTCGTTTGTGATCCTATGCAATGTGAAGATATGACATCGTATATTCAACATGAATGGATGAAGCTGTGCACGTCGGTTACTGAGAAAGATGTGGCACGTGCAAAAAATATTCTTAAAACCAATATGTTCTTACAATTGGATGGAACTACTGCTGTTTGTGAAGATATTGGCCGTCAAATGTTATGTTATAATCGCCGTATTCCACTTCACGAGCTCGAAATGAGGATAGATGTATGTAGTTTCTATTGAACTAATTCTAAAATATTGTCACGTAAGAGAATCTATCTTATGAGGAAATTTTTTTTAATTTATGTGTGTAAGATATATCAAAGTACAAAATCCAGTACAAAAAGAGTAACAGGATTTATAACAAAATTTTATTTTTTTAAAAAGATATTCAGAAGATATCTTAATGTGTAATTATATAATTTATTTTTCAGAGCGTAACTGCTGAAACCATTCAAAATGTTGGCATGAAATATATTTTCGATCACTGTCCAGTAATCGCGGCAGTTGGTCCTGTTGAAAATTTACCAGATTACAATAATGTTCGTGGAGCTATGTATTGGCTCAGGGTGTAATCTTCAAGCCATGAATCATTAATAAATTTTAGTATGTTAGAAATAAAATAAAACTACCATACACATATGCTTATTCCTGATAAAATATCTGTAAATCGTTAATAAATAAATTTCTAATAATAATATAAAAATTGCGTCTTTTCCCGTGTGAGATTGTAGTTTTATTTTATCGTACATTAGCCAAGCAAATGTTCATCGATGTATGTTGTTTGGTGAAAATAAATAGTCGAAAATACATTTTGGGCAGTTTCTTTATATTTTATATATATATATATATATATATATATATAATGCTTAACTTAGAAAA